>JASDQU010435459.1:107889-118457 GCA_032191745.1 Picea mariana | reverse complement strand
CTTCTTTTATTCATGCTAACCGGAATTATATATGTATATAGATTTGTGTATATATATATATATATATATTATTGGAAGTACTTCTTTAGGGCTTGACCGTTCACTGGGAGGGCGTCAGGTTCCCCTCTTAGATTTTGCAACCGATAAGTACCTACTCCAATCTTCTCAGCCACCTAAAAAGGCTCAAGCCATAGGCTATGAAACTTGGAATGCTTCCCTTTGGGTTCATTTACCCTATCCCACTTTAGAACTAAGTCTCCTACTTCAAAATTCTTTTCTTTAGCTTTATGCTTATCGAACCACCTTTTCACTATCTGTTGATGGGATGAAAATTTAGACTTAGCCTTTTCCCTCTCTTCCTCCAGCATGAGCAGAGTTTTGATTCTTTGTTGCATGGCCGAGGATGTTTCATCATTAGAATATTGGGCCAATCGGAGAGATGGCAGATAAAGCCCGTTCGAGAGACTGGCTTCTTGTCCGTAGACCAGGAAGTATGGGGAATTCCCTATGGCTTCTTTGTGTGTGACCCTATCAGCCCATAGGGAATTATGGAGTTAGTTATGCCAATTTCTATGGTTATCCACAACCGTCTTCTTTAGTATCCTTGCCAGGTTCTTATTGGTTGATTCTGCCACACCGTCTCCCTGAGGGTAATAATTTGCAGAGTACTTGATTATGATTCCTTTCTCCAGAGAAAACTCTTTCAATAGGTTAGAAGAGAAGTAGGCTACATTATCAAATACCATATCATAAGGGATGCCAAACATTGTAATTAGTTATTGTAATTAGTTATCGTTCTATAAATTGGATGACTATTTTCTCATTTACATGAGTCAGAGGAATGGCCTCAGCCCATTTTGTGAAATAGTTAGTGGCAGTAAGAATGTACTTGTACAATTGTGAAGAGTTGGGCATAATTTCTCCTATGATATCCAACCCCCACTTCTCAAAAGGTCTAGAGACAGTCACGGGATGGAGTGGGATTGTTTCCCTTCTCTCCTTGCCAACACTTATTTGACAAGTCTTACAATTCCTAGCATAAGCATGAGTGTCTTTGAACAAAGTGGGCCAATAATATCCGGCTCTCAGGATTTTATGAGTGGTGATGTTCCCCGCAAAATGTCCTCCAGCGGGACTGTCATGGAGTTACTTCAACACTTTATTGGAATCTTCTTGTTCGAGACACCTAAGCAATACCCCGTCATAGTTGATCCGGAAGAGTACCAAATTTATAAGGCGATATTGCACGGATTTTAATCTTAGGGCTCTCCTTTCTTTGGGGCTGAGGCTTTCGGGAAAAGTCTTGTGGTGTAGTAGATAAGATAAATCCTTCTACCAGGAGTATTTTCCTAAGGAAATGTATGTTGCTTCTCCACACCAAAGTGTTATTTCATTCTCCCACTCGAGATCTTCATTTACTTGATCTTGGGCTTCGGCTATGAGCTTGCACAAACCTTTCCCCTTTACTAGTTTGGCGGGTTTTATATCTAGATCAAATTCTTGGACTACGGCCATCCATTTCCCTCTTCTTTCTCCCATTTCTTGTTGGGTAAGCAAGGATCGAACCACAAAGTGTGGCACAATCACCTTAGTGTGATTCTTGAGGATGTAAGACTTGAAATGTTTTACTGCCTTATAGACCACGTAGGCCTTCTTGTCTATGGTGGGATAATTGAGCTCAACCCCTTGAAGTTTGGTACTCATAAATGACACCGGGGCTTCATTGTTGTCGTCATCTGTCTGAGTCAAAACCGCGGCTAGCGATTGGTCAGAGGTGAAAGTATAAAGGTTAAATTCTTTATTGAAATCAGGACTTCGCAACACTGGGGCTCAGGATATGGCAGCCTTGTTGTTGTTGAAAGAATTTTTCCGTTCATCATCCCACTTAAATTCGACATCTTTGTGAATCATCTTTTGTAAGGGTTTGATAATTTTGGCGAAGTCGGAAGTGAATTTCCTCATGAAGTTGATTTTCCCGAAAAAGGATTGCATGGCCTTCTTGTTGTGGGGTAGCGGAAGTTGAGCTATGGATTTAATCCTTCTGGGATCTATGCGAATCCCCGCTTGAGATATAACATGACCCAACAATTTACCCTCCTCGACACCGAAGATAGTTTTCTTAGGATTCAGTGATATACCATATTTCCTTCATCTCTCAAAAATCTGAGTTAAGTGTTGGATGTGTTCTTCTCTATTCTTCGAATACATTGTTACATCATCTAAATATACTACCACACACTTATTTATAAGTCCCCAAAAAGCCATGTCCATGGCCCTCTGGAAGGTTGCTCCCACGTTAATTAAGCTGAAAGGCATGCGTTTATAAGTGAAGGTTCCCACTTGGTTCGGAAGGTAGTCTTTAATCGGTCTTCCTCTGAAACCAACACTTGATTGTACCCTGAGAAACTGTCCAGCAGAGAGAAAATCGTCGAACCCAACACAGTCTGTAGGAGTTGCTCCATCGGTGGTATGGGATAATTGTCCTTTTCCGAAGCTCTGTTGAGGTTTCGAAAATCTATGCAGAGTCGAATTTCTCCAGATTTTTTTCTCACCGGAACGAGATTTGCTACCCAGGCGGAATGCCTAACTTGGAAAATTATTCTCGCATCTAAAAGCTTCCTTAACTCTTGATACATGAGAGGTTCCAAGGATGGATGATACTTTCGGAGTTTCTGTTGGAAAGGATTCATTTCACGCTTCAATGGGATGGTGTGCTGAATAATCTGGGTGTCATATGTTTTTAAATCTTTATAGGACCAAGCAAAAACATCCTGGTATTGTCTAAAAAATTTGAGGTAGGCTTTCCTCTCTTCCTTAGATATAGTTTTGACAATATTTACACGCTTTGGGTTTTCTGGGGTCCCAAGATTTACCGTTTCATGGAGGGGACAAGAGATACCAGTCTTTTCATTTTTGGGTTCTTTAAATCGTTCCTTTAGATCAAACAGATTCTCTAGGTTATCTATCCCTTTCGGGATTGTGTGAGGCTTTGATTTATCCATATGTTGGCCTGCCTGAGAATCGGTTTCTGTTAGTTTCTCTTGGAATTCTTCATCATCGATGGAGAGATCTTTGAAATTGTCTTGATTGGTTAAGAAACTTATGATCTATTCATCTCCTTCAAAGACTTTCGAATTAGAGATGTTATTAGGTACCGATGGCTTGTAGAGAAGTTCCACAGTGAATCAGGAGGCTTCATAATCCTCTAAAGGCGATAGTCTAGAAGCGGCTGTGGCTAAGGAGTCGGCAAGAACATTATTTGCTCCGGGAATTGCAGTGATATTGAATGCCTCAAAGTGCTCTATTAACCAATGGACCTCTTGTTGGTAGTTCTTAAGATGAGGTGAATTGCAATGTATAGTATTCCTTACTTGTCTAACAATGATTTCAGAATCTCCAAAAAAATTTAGTTCCTTGACGCCGAGATCTATGGTTTTTTTTAATCCTTGTACTAGAGCTTCATACTCGGCGGTATTGTTGGTGCACTCGAATTCTAGTCTATAGGACAAGAAATGACGTTTACCTTTCTGATCGATAAGGATGCACCCTGCTCCTGACCCTTCTTGCGATTTGGATCCATCAAAATAGAGGGTTCAAATTTACGAGCAATAGTCCCTCCTTTCTCTCCTATCATCGGGGTTTTGCTCTCCGATCTTTTCTTGTGGTAGTTCTAGTGCGGGGATTTGACAAAAGAGAGAATATTCTATTGGCATCAAAGATTCTTCTTGGAAGACTATTTCAGAGTTTTGAGTAAGCAAAACATTGGACAGGAGAGGAGAAAAGTTTCCGAAGTGAGAATCACAGGAATAATTTCCCAATAAGGAGAAATCGGTAGAGGCAGGTTCATTCAGGGTTTCCATATCAGTGACTATATGCTTCAGGTATCTCTCCCTATCGATCTTGATCATGTTCTTATATCCTTTCAGTGGTAGCCAAAGGTGTGCCCAGGATATGCACAGATCTGTAACCGTTTTTGGGCACCAATATTTATGGTTTTTCCTGTTGTAAATCCCATAAAGAGGTGTGTTGTAAGTCCATAAAGGCTAATGTGAGAATGATGTAATGCACTTATGCAGGTTAATGCATGTGTAATTGTAGGGTGTTGGTCATACATATGTAAGCCGATTTGGCTACAGGGTTGTTCTTGCACAGGCAATCAGGTATGATGTCGATTGTGTCTTAGGTGTGGGCCAAGGTTAGGCATGTAACCTTTTATTCAGATTGAATAAGACAACAAGTGAGAAGAACGCTCAAAACAATGTTGGTTTCTCTCAATTAAGGGTTCCAGGGTAAAATCTCGGTGTACTGTGTGATTGCTTGTTTCATTTGCATTCTTGATTAAATTCTTCTTCTCTTTTTCTAGGATTAGTGTGGAAGTGTCTACATTTCCTGAAAATATGCATCTTATTTGTCTCCTTTGTGCAGTCTCCTCCCACTCTCTGTTCACCGATGTGGCACCCATCGACGTGGTTGTAGCAATGCCTTCTCCTTGGAAAATCAGGAAAGAAATGAATGGTGGGGATCGATCGTGATCCAGATTGATGCCCCACATCTCATCATGGACCCACTCTACATATTCAAAGTTTAACGAGGGGTGTAGGGGCTGAGAAACCTAGCTAGGGTTTAGGCCCTGGTGATGTGTCACACATAGATGCATTGTGCCCCCTGGGGGCCTGTGGTTAACCTAACAACTCAAGAACCTATGCAATTAGCACAGTGTTGACGCATGTCCTCGAGACATCAACACAATGGGGATCCCACCTCACCACTTGGCCCATCAGTGATCTAGGTGGATTTTGGTGGCCACCCACCTTTTCTGACTAGCTCAAAACAGTTTTCTAGCAATTTTGTCCATTTATTATTTTTAGCAGGTTTTAACTTCCGGGGCTATTTTGAGGGCCTAAATGAAGGGTTTTCTAGATTGAGGTTCTCAATGATAGTCAAAGGCATAATTAATCCCCCAAAATTAATCTCCTCGATGATACCTTTCCAACGAGCTATCATACACCTAAAACAGAGATCTTATGCAAAAGTTACGACCCTGGGAAGTTGATGTACTAACTTACCCAAACGGGGCTCACATGACTTTTGGCGCTTCATCTCCTAGGGTTAGGTTTTTGGATGTCTAGGGTTTTTGGCATTCCTATTTATTATAAAAAGGCATTCAGAGCCTCATTTTACTCATCTTCTTGCGAATGCGAGTAGCCGTCACATCTCTTCTCAAAGATAAGCTACCACCATTCTAGCGAGTCTTTCACACTGTATTTTTACAGTCTCTGTACATTTCTTTCGTTAATAGAAATCGTGTATTACTGTATCTCTATGTTTATGGTTTCATCTCTGATATATTTCTGTTATATTATTGAATATTTTCTATATCTCTGTGCATTTCTTTATTATATCTCTGATCTCATTTCGTGCCGAAAATAATCCGGATCAATTGGGCTCACCAAATCAACGACCTGCACCAAATCTAATGATTAGATCAACAATGTATAGCACTTTGGACTAGTACTCAACGGAGTATCTAGCTACTCCATTTGGCTTACTTGACCCTACATGCTCTGACGGATCAGATGACCCTCGGGGTCGGATATCTGTTAGCACTCTGTAATTTTTCCAAGGTTGTGGAGGCAATCACATAGGTAACATCAAAACCACTTTGGATTCTAGGATCTAGCCCTCCTAGAATCAAAGAAGGACCTCTCTATATGATTTAGCTTTGTTTGGATTGGACGTTAGGCTAGTTATAAGAGTATAGGGTTTGGTTTTTAAATTGGTTGGTTGGAACAAGAAGGGAAGGCCATTGGGCAATGGAGTCACAGTTCAGAATGGATCAAAACCAGGTCATAACAGGCTAATATTGCAAGGCAAGGTAGGAAAATTCACTGGATCCTCAAAAGTTAATACACGGAGGAGATGAAATAGGTCTAGGAGTCCAATAAAAAACAAAAAAATCAAGAATTATGAATTCAATCTTCAGTGGAGAACACATAAATCGTTCCAATCCAGAGACAGAGTGTAGATTAAAACAAATTCTGCTCTTAACCTTCCTAGAACAATTCATAACATAAGTAGTAATGGTGATAAGAGACAGAACAAGTTTACAGAGACAGAAAAACTTCACCAATGAAATTTGTCACAAGAATCCTAAAATTGTCACACCGTATAATTGGAAATCATCCATGGAGGCTCTGTGAGTTGTTTTACAAAATTAATTCCATTCTTCAATAATGGTTCCAACTAATCAACCCTTGATACTTCGAAATTAGAAGTATTTATAAATTATTTACACTGATCCTGTCATTAATGAGTAGCATTTAATTTAGGAAAATCTAAACCAATTTGATTTCGAATTACAAAGATATAAAGATCATTCATATTCATTTAGAGATCCAGCACTATTTTGATGGGATCTGTGAGTGATATGTGCCTTTGAATCTGATCTCTTTGCCATATTTCCTTTGACTTTCTGCCTCCTGAATTTCTGAAAAATAGGGTCCCGTGAAGTCTTTTCTCTGAATATGAGATGTCTGTGTAAAAATTGGGAGAGGTTTTTTTAGATGAGCATGTTCTTAGTAAAAGCTCTCGTTTTTTCCAAATTCATCTCCATATTTCTAAAACATCTACCGCAAAAACATGACAAAAATAGGAAAAATGTAAACCCAAAAAATAGTGCTCAGATATGGCTTCGATTTTCCCAATTCCTAATACCTATGCAAAAACTAAGAGAGGTTATTTTTCTTCAGACTGTTACGGAGACAAACTTCTCTCGGTTTTTCAAAATCTCTTTTGGTTTTCCCGAAATCGCTCTCGAAAAATAGGTGGTCAAAATTGGATGAAAAGCGGTTTTTGGAGGAGGGAGAGTGGATTTCAGACCCCTCTAGGGTGGTAAGTGGTATTAGGGGGCGGGTCCGAAATCACATGGTGGTGACAAGTGTCCCATGGTGGTTTCACTTTTCGAAACCCCCTTTGGTTGAGTGACGTAAGGGGGGGTCCGATATATGGGGAAAGGGAAAGGGTTTAAAACTTAGGATAAAAGTTGTTTTTAGTTTTTATTTAATTGTTTTTTGCTTTTATTGTTTTTTGTTTTTATTGTTTTATTTTGTTTTTATTTTTTTGTTTTACGCTTTTGTTTTATTATTGGTTTGTTTTATTGTTATATGTATTTTTATTTGTTTTATATATATTTTAAATTGTTTTATTTTAATTAATGTTTAATATTGTTTTGTTTAATTATTTAATTACTTATTGTTAATTAGTTACAAACATAGTTGTTAATTAATTAGTAATTAATTTATTATTAACAATCCTAACCTAGTTTTACTAATCTAACTACACTATTCTAATTAAAATGACTTAAATAAGCTAATTAATATGAACAATGCCACTAACCATTTATTATTAACCTATTGTTTTTTAGCCTAGGCTTGTTTATTCATGCAGGGACAAAATTGGCGGAGGGGTGAAGAAATAGAGGGTGAGGGAATGAAGGGTGCAGCAGGGTGATGAAGGATTGGGCGAAATGGATGGAGGGAAAAATGAAATCAGTCGAGCCCAACAAGCCAGATGTCTTCATCATGAGAGCAATGCCAAATAGATAGTTGAAGAATCAAGTCACCTATGATTATAGGACCCCAACAATATCAATGTCTCATATTACTTCAAAGTCTCTAATTGCACGATGGTTAACTCCCACCTTCTCCGTCTCACACTAATAGATATAGTGGGACTTGTTAGCTCCCAAAATGAATTAGTCAATGTGTTTCATTTTGTAGGTGATAGTGTGGTCACTAATAGGATTCTATATAAACTTTTAGATTTTAAAAGTGTCAAAACATAGGTTTTAAATTCATGCCTTAGAAATAAGTTGATCCATAAAGGTTGTTTCTATAAAATTTCATGAAAAGACTTTCAACAGCTAACACGTGTTGCAAGGTTGATGTTAGCTGGTGAAAGCGGCGAGTTTCAACGGTTAAGGAGTACTTTCCCGCAGACAGTTAGCTGGTGAAAGCACGAAACATGTGTTTTTCTTCCACGATTTCAAAAATAAAAAAGATGACACGCTTGACACACGTCACATAATCATTATGAGGTGCTGATGAAAGCAAATGATGATGAGGATTCTGTTATTCACGTCTAAATCGGATATCATGGCGGATTGTGTTCGTGAATGCATGCTTCAAACAATGATGGTGTTGGAGATGACGAATTCACATTCATCATCACAGGTAAAGGAGCAGTACTACTCAGCCGGTGACATCAAATCGACACTTCATATTTTTAAAACACATTGTTCACGGGCAATATGTTATGGTTTCATATTTGAATTGGCAACAACGAGAGTTTTCACCAGCGCCAAACCTTGGCTCAATCAAGAAACTACCGTGACATTGTTTGCAAATTGTTTGAGGTTCGAGTTACAAATGGCAAGGAAACGAAGCAGTTTATTACTGAGGAAAGAATTAGATAGCCTGTCATTTTTACAGTCACATCCAGATGTGCAAAAATGTTTCTCAGACGCAGGCTGTATGGGTTATGTTGAAAAGTTACAGAATGGTTTCCACCAAACAACAACTGAAGCATTTGCTAAATCGTATGATGGAAACAAAGCCAATGTGGGTTCTTTAGAAATGACAGTTGATGAAGTCGCCATTTCCACACCAACCATCTTACCTAGATCAGGCCAGAGCTGGTTTAAGACAACAGTAACCAAGAATCTGAATTTCAGAGCATATCTTAAGGTAGAATTCAGAAATATCACCTGGAAGAAAAGCATGCTAGTTTCTCATCTGGAGGACGAATGGAAAGACCTGTTCAAAGGAATTCAACTCTATATAACCTTAGAAGGTAGGTATGATAAGCTAATGCTATATCATTTCAAGCTCTTAGATCATTTCACAGGGAAAAGTCTCCTGAATTTACCTTTCTTCTTTCACAAAATCCTAACCAAAGTATGTAAAAAGATTAGGGTTGAACCTCTAAGTATGAAAAACACTCTTTGTCATTTTGGCCTGATCAAATTGATAATCCTAGAAGAACTAAGACAAAGAGGAAGGACTTGGCAACATTTTATTTTTTGGGAAGGCTTTGAGACCCAAACTCAGCCCATCAATGAGCAGAAGAAAGATGGGAAAAAGCAATTAACTCCTCAGAGCATCTCAAGTAGAAGGAGAGCTCTTTCAGGACCACCAGAGGATAGGATTTTCGGCATAAAGTCTCAAAGATCAAAGAAAAAATTAAATTTTGAAACCACTTCAGAGAAGCCTACAGTAAAGAAGACAAATATTCTTAATCTACCATACATAGACTCATAAATAGAGCCAGAGCAGGAAGATGAAAGTCCAGCCATTAAAAGCCCTGAACACTCAATGGAATTTTCACAAGACTGTGAGACCTTTATTCCCATTGATGAAGGTGAAACATCAAAGAGAAAAAAGTCAAAGAAATCATAAAAAATCAAGAAACTAAAGGAAGTGATTGCTCAATAGGAGGTTTTGGAAAGGGTAATCAAGGCAAGATACAAATCTCTGTCTGACAATTTCGTAGAGACAAATGCAACATTTGAAAATTTGGCTTGTGAGAGTGTCAAGGAAAAAAAGAGAAAGAAGAAAATCACCAAGGACTATAACAGTTTATGGTGGTTAGAAAAACGCCTTAAGAGGAAAATTAAGAAATTTAAGCAGAACCATAAGTCGCATCCATATCTACAGGTACTAGCCCAGGTTGCTGTGAATATGCAGGGAGATAAATCAAAGACACACTAAGTTTTTGATTAAACAACAGTTTTGGAGCTGGAAGTTTCCTTTTTGGCCAAGACAGAACTTTCACCAGCGCAAAGGGTAAATTTACAACCAGTTAGCTGGTGAAAGGCAGAGCTTTCACCAGCTAACCAGCAGATCATAAGGCAAATTAGCTGGTGAAAGTACAAAAAGAAAATTTTGAAAGCTAAGCTGGAGCAAGGCAATGTTCAAGTATTTAAAGGGTTTTAAGAGCATCAAAAGATTAACCACTTAATCAAGAAACACTCAACATCAAAGATTCACGGAGATTTTGAAAACCAAATGCTAAATTGGTCACCTAAAGTTTCGATTATGGTTAATTAAAGGAGTCCATCTACAGAAGACAGGTGCCTTTACCTTTCCATGACACAAAAAATTCTTGAAGCCAATGAAGTAGAGATGTCAAAGATTTATATAGAAAACAGTTCGAGTTCTAGGGACTAGTCTTTATTTATCGATTTCTTTTAGTTAGTTTTATTTTCTATTTTTAGATACAGATCCAAAGTTTCAGGATCTTAAAAACTGATTGTAAAAGGATATAAATGCCTATCTTTTCTAAGAGATAAGGGTTCAATCCTGGATACTTTGGCTATGTACTTTGACTATGTTATGTTATATGAATCACAGTCTTCTTTGGTTATTATATATCAGTATTTTCATATACTCCATTACTTTGTTATTTAATTCTATTCAGCTTAGTTATTCGGAACTGTTATCTTCTGGTATATCTCATGAATATGAATTAGATGTTTCTTTACTGTCTTGTATGACCCTACATCTCTTGTA
>JASDQU010435459.1:90931-102523 GCA_032191745.1 Picea mariana | reverse complement strand
CCACTGATGAAGGTGAAACATCAAAGAGCAAAAAATCAAAGAAATCACAAAACATTAAGCAACTAAAAGAAGTGATTGCTCAACAGGAGGTTTTAGAAAGAGTTATCAAGGTGAGATACAAAACTCTGTCTGACAATTTCGTAGAGACAAATGCAACATTTGAGAAGTTGGATCGTGAAAGTGTCAAAGACAAAAAGAGAAAGAAGAAAATCACCAAAGATTATAACAGTTTATGGTGGTTAGCAAAACGCCTTAAGAGGAAAATTAGAAAATTGAAGCAGAAGCATAAGCCGCACCCAGATCTACAAGTGATAGCCCAGGTTGTTGTGAATATGCAAGGAGATAAAGCAAAGACACACTAACTTTTTGATAAAACAACAGTTTTGGAGGTGAAAGTTTCTTTTTGGACAAGACAGAACTTTCACCAGTGCAAAGGGTAAATTTACAACCAGTTAGCTGGTGAAAGGCAGAGCTTTCACCAGCTAACCAACGAATCATAAGGCGAATTAGCTGGTGAAAGAACAAAAAGAATTTTTGAAAGTAAAGATGGAGCAGGGTGATTTTCAAGTATTTAAATAAGTTCAAGAGCATCAAAGGATTAACCACTTAGTCAGAAAACACTCAGCATCAGAGATTCGTGGAGATTTTGAAAACCAAATGCTAAATCGGTTTCCTAAAGTTTTGAATATGATTAATTGAAGAAATCCAACTACAAAAGACATGTGCCTTAACCTTTCCATGACACAACATAGTCTGGAAGCTGATGAAGTACATATGTCAAATATTGATATAGAAGACAGTTCGAGTTCTAACAACTAGTCTTTGTTATCGATTGCCTTAGTTAGTTTTATTTTCTATTTTTAGATACAGATCCAAGTTTTCAGGATCTTAAAAACTGATTGTAAAAGGCTATAAATGCCTATCTTTTCTAAGAGACAAGGGTTCAAACTGATAATACATTTTGTGCTACTGTATAGACTCTTATTGCATAATAAAATTACAGTCTCCTTTTGCTTTCAATATTAGAAACATTCATGCATTATTTTCTATACTTTATTTTAATTTATCTTAGCTTATAAAGACTGTCATCTCTTTATTGAGCTCATAGACTTGAAGTGGAGGATTTCTTACTATCTTGCATTAAGCCATACACCCAATTATATTTGGCAATCAAGATTAGTGTTCTTCATCCTCTCCTTTTAAAATACTTGATCTGATTATTGTTTTCTAAAAGCATTGTTTCATTTGAATGTATGATGAGTTGTCTATTACATTAGTCATTGAGTGATCCCATTGTTCCAAGCATACCTACACATTATTTTCTTAAGTTACGAAGCATCCTTAGCCTACAACCTTAAGGAGTTTCTTGGAGTGATAACACAATCATTCCTAGATCATGCCTTAAATGTCATCAATTGTCATGGGTCTTGGATTTATTAGGACCCTTAATCAATGCATTGTTCATTAATAACAACGTTATGGTTTTACAAGTGGTGGATGATGTGGAAAGGGTAATTAATTTGACGGTAAATGGCGATGTTATGGTATGATAAATGGAAAGTGTCAAGTATGGAGGTGTAAAATGATGTATGTGAAATTTTACGGAAATGCAGACTTACGGGGTTGCAGGGTTGTGGACTTAAATGCTTGTGAAACAATCTTCGGGAAAGGGTGACAATGAATGGATTGAGATTTGTAAATAGAGTTAAGTGTTGGGAGAAATGCGATCTTGTAGGGTTGCATAACTATGAGTCATAAAAAATTGATGATGAGTAAGGAGATTCACTCTATAATGAGAAATATGGCAAAGTATGAAAAGAAGTAAAAAGAGGAAAGTGGATGCAGACCTGTGGATTTGAAAAGGTGGAAACTTAGGAAAGGATTTAGGGATGGAACATGGTTTCACATCCACATTTCTTGAATTTTGACTTAGTTCCAAAATGAAACATAAAAGGAAACAAAGTAAGAATCTTGGTGAGTGCAGGGTTGCGGGGTTGTGGACTTAAACTCTTGTCAAACTATATTCAGAAAAGGGTGACAATGATTGCATTGAGATTCGTGAATATAGTTAAGTGTTGGTAGAAATGCATACTTGTGGGGTTGCAGACCTACGAGTCATAGAAAATTGATGAGGAGTAAGGAGACTCACTCCACAATGAGAAATATGGCTAAGTATGAAAAGAAGTAAAAAGAGAAAAGTCGATGCAGACCTGCAGATTTGCGGATGTGGAAACTTAGGAAAGGATTTAGTGATGGCACATGGCTCTTCATCTACATTGCTTGAATTTTGACTAAGTACCAAAATAAAATGGAAAAGGAAACGAAGTAAGAGTCTTGGTGAGTGTGGGGTTGCGGACCTAAGAAAGTAAAAAAAATAAAAATGAAGCATTGTTATGTAGCTCTACATCTGCATCATTTGAAAAAAAGATTAAGTTCTTGGAGGTTTTTTTATGTAAGAGAAGAAACTTAAAGAAAAATGTAAAATAAATCCTAAGAGTGGTTGGATGACAATACTAGACCGGTCAAAAATATGGATCAACACTTAGGCATGTTGGTTTTCATCACATTGAGTATGATGATACTTTGTATTTCAGGATGAAATGTCAAACCTAGTTGTCATTTTTCTTTATGTTGATGACTTAATCATCATAGGGAATTATGAAGATCACACCAAGCAGGGGAAGCGAGAACTTAAAAAAGGATTCAAAATGATAGATTTGGGGCCACTTTGGTACTATCTTGGAGTGGAAGTTTAACAACAACATCATCAAATATTCCTTAATCAAACAAAGTATGCTACAAATTTGTTGAATAAATTTGGCATGGAGGATTATAAACCGTCTCTTACTCTTATGAAGAAAAACTTAAAACTTTCAAAATTTGAAAGGGGGGGGGGATTGGTGAATAGTACTAGCTATAGACAATTGATTGGAATCCTCATTTATTTGACAAACACTTGTCCATACTTTTCATATGCAATCAATATTATTTCTGGATTCATGCAAGAACCTAGAGAAAGTCACTGGAATGCAACAAAAAAAGTCCTCGGGTATATTCACGAAACAAAAGATTTTGCGCTTCTCTATAAGAAGAACGAAAACTTTACACTTGTTTCATATTCAAGTGAAGATTTTGCTGGTGATATCGATGAGAGAATTTCAACAACATGATATTTAATGAATATGGGTTCAACAAGAGTATCTTGGAATTGTATAGAACATGCTACAATGGAAAATTATTTAGGAGATGCATAATACCTTTCAGATTGGGAAGTCACATGTGAAATTGTCTGGCACCGTAGAGTTTTGTAGGATCTTGGTGTTATTCAGAAAACACCAACAACTCTATTGATTGGTAGTCAATTAGCAATAAAAATGGCCAAGAATCCAATATTCCATTACAATACCAAGCATGTCGACACCAAGTATCACTTCATCAGAACACTCATCAACAATGACATCAACAAGCTAGAATATTTTCCATCTGAAGATAAAAATTCATATATTTTCATCGAGCCATTAGAAAAAATAAATTCACCAATTTTAGAGATGAACTTGACATTTGTAAAAACAAACTTCAAGATTAAAGGGGGGAATGTTAGCGTAATAATCCTAAAGTTTATTTAGATAGGTTATTTTCCTAGAATAATAAAGTTATTCTAGAAGTTATGTATTTCCTAGGAGATAGGTTGGCCTTTTCACATCATTTTCATAGTGATTATCCTTGAGTTGTTAGTCAAGGACACATGTTATATTGAGATAAGGCTACAGAGTCTATATATATGGTCTCTTACTCTATTGTGGTTTGAGAGAATACATTGTTCAAATCAAAATTGGGTCTAGCCCAAGTGGTTTTGGGATGGTGTGTTATCCTCCCCACCCATGTTCTATTCATGTAAAGTGACATTAGGTCATTGCATTAGTTGGATCCAATTTTGGATCTATCTTCTAAAATATATGATGCTTCCAATCAATGGAAAAATGACCCGTTGAGAACCAAAATCAATGGAAAAGTGATTTGGTTGGCCCTATTATAAACGATTTGCGCTTTTAGAGGTTAGATCTAAATATTTTCTTCCATATATTAATTTATTTAACACCATTTATGTAGGTTGACCTCACATCTTTCAAAAATTGAATTCAAATTGAATCTATTTGATTACATCTGATGTTCTATTTTGAATTTATGCATAGACCTAGCACACTTTTGCTTGCTAAACCAAATGACTAGTTTTATTTTTGGATCTAGTGCCTAGATCTAATATAATAATGCTTCACTAATTCATTTCACTTATTGGAAAAATGTGGGTTAAGGAATGGAAAAATAATCTGAGTGCAATTGCTTGATAAACCACAAGGGATTTCCACCACTCGAGCCAAATATATCTCCTACTACGTCACTCCTTTATCCAAGTGTCAGCTAGCAATATATTCTAGCAGCATGCACAAATACTTCACTTTCACACACTATCTATAATTCTTAATCGAACTTTTAAAGGCTTAAGAATGTTTTGTGGCCCTCTTCACTTCATCAATTGCTTCACAATTCCCCTCCAGTACTAAGACAAGTTTGGATTTCTATTTTTGGACCCTATTCAGAAAATGTAGGTGCACATCCTCACTGTAGCACATCGTGAAGATATCATGTGTTACCCATATAAGTGTAAAACTAACCCTCTCGCCTAGCTTAGAAGAAACTAATGATTGGTTTATGAATCATCCTGATTCTTTCGATCTTTGTACCAGCGAATATAAGTGCAATCACGAGTTTGAGGTATGCAAGATCTAGGATCATGAGTTTGTATAGATTCATTGGTTATTTTTCCTCGTAATGTGTATATCAATCTAGTATTAGCTATCAAGGTTTGAAATTTGAAATACATCATCTTGCTTGAAAAACTTATCCTGGAAATGAAAGACTTATGTTAGGGCTCCTGACATACTTGACCATCTAATTATTCCAAGAACAAGAGAAAGGAATCCCAGAGTCCAATTAGAAGACACAAAAGAAGGAAAAACTCAAATACAAGCACTTAGAGGATCACTTGCTAGTAAGAGATCAATGATCACCATTTTTATAAAGGATATATGAACCTTAGATTGTATGTCTAGACAAAGTTTCTTTGAACACCGTGAAATTGACCAGAGTGGGTGAGTTGGCACTTATGAGTGCATAAAAATATTTTTAGTGGATGAGTTAACACTTGTGGGTATGTGACTACTTACATGGCACGTCTATAATGTTCCACTTATGGACCAACTCTCTATTTGTGGTCTTAGTTTAGGGTAAGGGTTTTTCCTTACTTGTATTTTCCGTGGCTTATTCTACAAAAGGGTATCACTTCATCATATTATTATATTTTTGATGAGAGAAAGAGAATGTTAAATAGAAGAGAATAATAGATAGAGATTAGCATGAGGTTTTAATCGCTAGATTTTTGGTTATATGTTTATTTTACATCATGAGTTTGTGAGAAGAAGTTGGTTTTGCATTGTAAGATTGGTAAAAGTTTATTTGATGTTTTAGATTTTCATTTTCAACTTGATATAAACTAAATTATTGTAATGTAATCATCTTTTATATGTAATAGAAAGTGATGTGTTTGTTTTCCCAAATTTTGTGTGTAGATATGCTTTTGGGGTGTTTTTATTATTGATTTATTATGTTGATGTAAGGACATTTGTGTTGATGTTGAGTTGATTTAGCATGATTTACTTTGTAGTTTAATATTTGATTGATAGTAGATTGGTGCTAAGTAAATATAAATGTTTGCATTAGATTTAGCATCAACCACTAATAATCTAAACATTTGACTTGTAGTATCTATACTATTAAGTATTGCCCTATTGGTTTTGTTGATTGTAGATCTGAAATTTTAATAGTGATTTCTAGAATAATCTAATTCAACGTTAGCGTTGAATCTTCTATGTTGCAACTTTGAAGCCTTATGAGACATGAATTTTAACATGGTTTTAGAGTGGTGATGATGAACTATTCTATTTAGTATGAGGATACCTTCAACCTTCTATTTAGTATTATTTATGTAAGTTTTTATTGGATGCATTTGGGAGGTCTATTATTTATGCTCAAGTTACTTTTATAAGTTATATTATAGCCCCAGTTAGTATGGATCCTCTCCCTACATCTCAAGCTTTATGTTGCTCCAATTACATTGCAATTAGCGCATGCATGTACCCTTTTGTTTTGAAGTTTTTTTCTCTCCCTAAATTCCCATTTCTTGAGTAGTTATTACATTGTTACAAAACTGAGAACATATCCCTCTACTGTAGTTGATATGGGTTCTTCCTACATTAACACTTGTGTTATTGTTGAGCTTTTGTTGTGCTCTTGCATCCCATTATTGTTAGGGATTCTTCTTCTTTTTTGGATGTTACATTTCATCCACAAAATCTTTTGGTACAACAATCAGTTTATTTTCATGGTTTAAAAAAAACATTTTTGGACAAAAGTGCATCACATTAGTTTATGGTGTTCAAATTATCATTAGTCAATACTTGTTGTAATCTTTTGGTACAACAATCAGTTTATTTTCATGGTTTAAAAAAAACATTTTTGGACAAGAGTGCATCACATTAGTTTATGGTGTTCAAATTATCATTAGTCAATACTTGTTGTATTTAGAGACACTTTCTAAGTATAATGCCTTCCATGCTAAATATGGAGTCAACACATAGCATTAAAAAAAATATTTCAATGTCCACCTTAAAATATCTCTATATAAAGTAATTGAATGTAAAATATTTCATACAGATTGTGTTACCATTTGGTTGGTCCGAACATCCCACATCCCACCCGGAGCCTTTTTAGAATTCTAAAACTAATACAATTAACCCAAAAAGATGAATCAAATCTTCATAAAAATAAGTTTGAATCCCTTCAAAATTTTCAAGCTTTAGACTGATTTACTGTTGCTGTAGTTTGTATTTGGAGGGATATCACTGTACATATTTGGATCCTGTTGCTGATAGTTTTCATTTGGAGAGGTATAACTATACATAATTGGATCTTGTTGCTGATAGTTTGCATTTGGAGCTGTATAATTGTACATATTTGGATCTTGTTGCTGATAGTTTGCATAATTGTACATATTTGGATATTGGTGCTGATAATTTACATTTCGAGGGGTATAACTGTACATATTTGGATCTTGTTGTTGATAGTTTGCATAATTGTACATATTTGGATATTGGTGCTGATAGTTTGCATTTGGAGGGGTATAACTGTACATATTTGGATCTTGTTGTTGATAGTTTGCATTTGGAAGGGCATAATTGTAAATATTTGGATCTTGACGTTGTTTGACATCACTATTCATTGGATCTGGTTGTTGGATTTGAAGGCACCCTTCACTCAAAACTTGTTTGTTTGCAGGATTTTGTCCGCAAGAAAGCCTAATTGGTTGTTGTTGCTGACCAAGATCTGTAGGATATGGTTGCTGATAAATAGCTGACGCCACCACTTTAGGATACGGTTGCTGATAAATTGTAGTCTTCTTTGTTATGGCAGGACCTGTTCGCATACGTCTAGAGGAGCACAACATTCCATTCATCTCTGTCATAGCCCGAGCTTGCTCATTCTCATCACCAAAGTTTACAAACCCATATCCTTTTGAACAGCCTGTAGTCCTATCAATTATAACCTTTGCTCCTTTTACAGATGGGTATATATCTTTGAAGGTCTCTTGCAACAAGTCGGCTGTGACATCAAATGCCAAATCTCCCACGAATATAGTATAATCCTCGGGACACTTTTCTCCAATGCCAAATGTTGCCCAATTTAGCCTGTAAGATTGTTCAGCCATGGGCATCTGTAGACCATTGTAATTTTGGAGAGCCATATGGGCTGTTGCATGGCTTGCAAACTCTAGGAAACCATAACTCTTTGATTGTCCAGTTTGCTTATTGCGAATAATATTTAGAGAAAGAAGGTCTTGGGTATAAGCAAAACAGTCTCGCGACAGATAAGTCTCATTTGGAGGGATATAACTATGCATATAACAGTCCCGCGAGTTTGCATTTGGAGGGGTATAACTGTACATATTTGGATCTGGAGGTTGTGTGACATAACCATAACCAACATTGTATCCTTGTACATCACCATGCCATTGATTTGTATCTGGTTGTTGGATTTGAAGCCACCCTGCACTCTGGACTTGTTTGTTTGCAGGATTTCGTCCCCAAGAAAGCCTAATTGGTTGCTGACCAAGAACTATACCATGTAGCATCTGTAATGCTACCTCTGCAGATGCCCTGTTGCTAAACTGGACAAATCCACAACGCTTGCCCACAGGTACCTTGACATGCACAAGCTCACCAAATTGAACAAATGACTGCGTCATCATTTCGAATGTCACAGTGGGGCCTAAGCCACCAACAAATAGAGTCGTATTATTTGGGTCATTCTCTGAGCCTGACGCGGCCACTTTAGGATACGGTTGCTGATAAAATATAGCCTTGTTTGTTATGGCAGGACCTATTCGCATACGTCTAGAGGAACACAACATTCCATTCATCTCTGTCATAGCCCGAGCTTGCTCATTCTCATCACCAAAGTTTACAAACCCATATCCTTTTGAACAGCCTGTAGTCCTATCAATAATAACCTTTGCTCCTTTTACAGATGGGTATATATCTCTGAAGGTCTCTTGCAACAAGTCGGCTGTGACATCGAATGCCAAATATCCCACGAATATAGTATAATCCTCGGGACGCTTTTCTCCAATGCCAAATGTAGCCCAATTTAGCCTGTAAGATTGTTTAGCCATGGGCATCTGTAGACCATTGTAATTTTGGAGAGCCATCTGGGCTGCTGCATGGCTTGCAAACTCTAGGAAACCATAACCCTTTGATTGTCCAGTTTGCTTATTGCGAATAATCTTTAGAGAAAGAAGGTCTTGGATATAAGCAAAACAGTGCCGCGACAGATAAGTCTCATCCATCCAATGTTGCAAACCTCCGATCCAGAGGGTCTTAATCTCGTCCGCGGTGCTCACCTGTTGTGGGTATTGCTGCACCATAATCTGAGGTTGGGGTTGTNTGCGAGTTTGCATTTGGGGGGGTATAACTGTACATATTTGGATCTAGAGGTTGTGTGACATAACCATAACCAACATAGTATCCTTGTACATCACCATGCCATTGATTTGGATCTGGTTGTTGGATTTGAAGCCACCCTGCACTCTGGACTTGTTTGTTTGCAGGATTTCATCTCCAAGAAAGCCTAATTGGTTGCTGACCAAGAACTGTACCATGTAGCATCTACAATGCTACCTCTGCAGATGCCCTGTTGCTAAATTGGACAAATCCACAACGCTTTCCCATAGGTACCTTGACATGCACAAGCTCACCAAACTAAACAAATGACTGGGTCAGCATTTCAAATGTCACAGTGGGGTCTAAGCCACCAACAAATAGAGTCGTATTATTTGGGTTATTCTCTGAGCCTGACGCGACCACTTTAGGATACGGTTGCTGATAAACTATAGTATTCTTTGTTATGGCAGGACCTATTCACATACGTCTGGAGGAACACAACATTCCATTCATCTCTGTCATAGCCCGAGCTTGCTCATTCTCATCACCAAAGTTTACAAACCCATATCCTTTTGAACAGCCTGTAGTCCTATCAATAATAACCTTTGCTCCTTTTACAGATGGGCATATATCTCTGAAGGTCTCTTGCAACAAGTCGGCTGTGACATCAGATGCCAACTCTCCCACGAATATAGTATAATCCTCGGGACGCTTTTCTCCAATGCCAAATGTAGCCCAATTTAGCCTGTAAGATTGTTCAGCCATGGGCATCTGTAGACCATTGTAATTTTGGAGAGCCATTTGGGCTGCTGCATGGCTTGCAAACTCTAGGAAACCATAACCCTTTGATTGTCTAGTTTTCTTATTGTGAATAATCTTTAGAGAAAGAAGGTCTTGGATATAAGCAAAACAGTGCCGCGATAGATAAGTCTCATCCATCCAATGTTGCAAACCTCCGATCCAGAGGGTCTTAATCTCGTCTGCGGTGCTCACCTATTGCGGGTATTGCTGCACCATAATCTGAGGTTGGGGTTGCTGGGGGAAAAACACTTGTTTCGGGTATTGCTACACCATAAGCTGAGGTTGGGGTTGCTGGGAGAAAAAACCAGCTTAAGGAGGCAAGGGCATCATCATCAACTGTTGTTGCTACTGCTGCTGGGCATGAATCGCGGGTGTCTCCACGGGACTTGGCTGCATCATTCTGAAATATCAAGGAAAAATCCCTCAAAATACAGTTTAATAAAACCCTGCGAAACGTCGCGCTGCCGGAAATCTATGGGAGCTTGATGGGTACGCTAAAACTGTATCACAAAAAGGGAGCCAGAAAGGAACTAAGACTTTGTGCAAGATGTATATGTTTGATAATGATCTCTTATATATATTCGTTTTCAATCATTTCATATGTATACCCATTACATGCCGACCTATGTGTTACTCAAAATTGTGAGGAAAAACTTCATTCCGACTTATGAGGGGAAGTTTATGTGTTACTCAAAATTGTGAGGAAAAACTTCATTTTGTTGGAGTGGAATTTGTTGAAATAAAAATATATATGATCCAAATCTTTTATGGGTAGTTGTATTGGCTCTACTATGTGCCGTAGCCAAGCTAAATGACTTACATTTATATGATTCAATAATTGTTGGGGAGGATTGTTTTGAGGAATAATTGTTGGGGAGGATTTTTTTGAGGTTTTGGGTTGATTTTGTAACATCCCATTCTAGCGCACTGAGAAAACTTATTCTTTGAGGACACTTGCTCGCAAGTGATCCAGACTATTATGATATTAAAACATTTGTCCTTGATTATGATGCGTTATGGTAGATGACATGATGTTTTACTGCATTGACAAAGACAGGTGCTATTGACTCGGTTTTACTGAGTGTGCAGGGTTTTGGACCTTGAGGATGCAGAGGCATCGACAGAATCCCTTGGACTCCGGATCAAGTCAGGTAGTGTGCTATTGGGGTTTGATGGTTTTACTATGATTTTAGTATGTTTTGTTGGTTGTGGAGCCTGATTATCTTCCTAATTTAGAGGTCTTTTACTTTCAGCCGTGTTTATACCCCATGAAGTATTTACACCCCAGAAGTATGTACACTCTTCCACGCGGTGGAGTGCAGAGGGGGGGGTACCCTCTTTGCAGGGTCCGGGGGGGATATCCCCCCGGCTGGGGGGTCTAGGGGCAGCGAGCCCCTAGCGGGGATTCGGGGGCGAAGCCCCCGAAGAAAAAATTGCCTTGTAAAAGTATATTGTAATTTTATTGTAAATCTGGACCATTCATTATAAGGTCGTAGATCTAACGATAGAGATTATGTTAGGCTTTTTTTCCCTAGAAGACAACCATCTTTTATGAGGGAAATGTATTGCAGCTATGTATGTTGGAGAGTATTGTATTCTGAGAGAGGAGACTGTGAGAGAAAGAAGAGGAAGTTACAACGGGTTTTGCTATAGGTTGTATCCCTTCATTTTGCTGGATAATAATAAAGAAAGGACCTGGCAATTTCTCTGGTGGACGTAGCTTACACTGGGTGAACCA
>JASDQU010435459.1:66139-90425 GCA_032191745.1 Picea mariana | reverse complement strand
GGGGAGAGGAGATTGAAGCTCAGCTTCCTTGGGAGATGACATAAGATCCATCTTTGATGATAGACAAAGCCTAGACACTATTATGGTTGTAATCATCTATCTGGCGACTCCATGAAGGACGAATACAGTGGCTACTCCATGACATTCAAATGTCAAAAGAATTTGCTGCTATTTTGGCTCGGAGGTTTGCACCTCTAGACTTCTCTTCAATTTCTGGCTTCCCATATCCAGTACCTCATATGTCAGAATGGGGAGATTTTCTACCTATCTTCAAAGAGGAGAAAGAAGATAATCCTGCAGAACACCTCAAAAAGTTTCATGAGTGCATGGATCTACTAGATCTGCAGCATGAAGATGTTCGTATGAAAATGTTCATGCATTCATTGGAAGGTGATGCACGTAGATGGTATTTTTCTTTACCTCCTTCAAGCATTTCATCTTTAGAAAATTTTCACAGAGTATTCAATGAGCGTTACAAAAAGTTATTTTCGGAGCAGTTTTTATTTGGTAATTGCTGTGAAGAATATGGATTGGATAATAAAGTTGAAAATGAAAATAGAGAAGAATTTCTCCATCATATCCTACAACAACTCCCAAATGATCTTCATGATAATGTGCTTTTCCATCAAAGCGAACTAGAAATGGATAATAAAGGAGCTGAAGATTCTCCCATTAACATTATCTCTGATTTTCATCCATCTGAAGAATTAATTTCTTTAGTTAAGAATCATGAAAATCATTTTTCTGTTGGTCATACATCCATGGAAATCATTAAAGGTAGTTCACAGTTTTCAGAGTTGTGTATAAAGGGAAGTTGCAGTTATGATGAGGAACAAAGTGATATTTCTCAAAATCTATATCAGAATCCTATTTCTGATAACTCTATGCCACCATTTTCATCTCTGTCATTAGAAATGTTTCCTGATCTTCCTATATTTGATAAATATAATGATGGAGAGGAAGTTGTTGAGGTTTCTGAAGATTTGGTTATTTCTAGAATTTCATTTAGTTCTAGTGTTCAACACAAAGATGATCGTAAATGTATATATGATATGGTTAATGATAGCTTTGAAGAGTATGTTGAAATAAGGGACATCTGTCATTATAACCAAGATATTGGTGATCTCCGGGAGAATAACCATAGCATTGATGCTTTTGATATTGTATCAAATGCATCTACTGACTTAGGTTGTTATAAGGACGAGATTGTCCCTTTTGAAAACCCCAAAGATGATTGCCAGATTGACACATCTGCAAGTAACAGTTTTAGATCTGCAGTATATGATGAGGGAAGCCTACAGTTTCTAGATTTACAGACAAAGAAGAATTTCAGCATATATGAAGAAGGAGATGGTGTGCTGGAAAGTTCAGATCAGCAGTTGATTTTGTTTTCTCCTTCGACAGAGGTTGAACAGTTTTCTTTAAACACAGAGACTAGTGAAGGAAGCCAGCAATAGTTCAGTTCTCAGT
This sequence comes from Picea mariana, assembly GCA_032191745.1. Taxonomy (NCBI): domain Eukaryota; kingdom Viridiplantae; phylum Streptophyta; class Pinopsida; order Pinales; family Pinaceae; genus Picea; species Picea mariana. The sequence goes on along the minus strand of JASDQU010435459.1, from coordinate 88,955 downwards.
TTGGACAATAAGGAAACTATCAAGGAAGACATCTATCTACAAATAAAGAGCCAATCATTGAAGAGCAGTCATTTTTCATGAATCAGAATGCTTCTGATCTTGATTTTAGAGACCCAGTGGCTGATTTGATAGAATTATATATTTTAGACCCTTTAAAAGTTCCAGATTTCATTCATTCTTCAATATCCATGGGTGAGTATGACTTTCTAGAAGCTTATTTATTACTGCTGATATGTTTCAGTTATTTTCTATTAAGCAGTGATAGAGATAAAGTCATCACGGTTTTGAAGTTGCTCAAATGGTTGTTATGGAAATCTTTGTTTACCTGACCAAATTTCAGATTTGGTTAGCAGTAGGGATAGGCAAAGGAATAAGCTCGCCATATGAGCAGTTAGATCTTTTTCATTCGCTGAGTTCATGAATAAGCAGACAAGATATAGGCAGGTTGCAGGTTTGCAGAGGAACAGTTGCACAGGCTAGAAGACTCCATGCCCAATACTAAAGGCGACTGGAACTACTAGGTTCTTGGTGACCTCACAAGGAGGTATCCATCCCAGTTGGAGCCAAATGTTAGCTCCCAAAATGAATCAGTCAATGTGTTTCATTTTGTAGGTGATAGCATGGTCATTAATAGGATTCTATATAAATTTTTAGATTTTAAAAGTATCAAAACATAGGTTTTAAATTCATGCCTTAGAAATAAGTTGATCCATAAAGGTTGTTTCTATAAAATTTCATGAAAAKACTTTCAATAGCTAACGCRTGTTGCAAAGTTGATGTTAKTTGGTGAWAGCGGYRAGTTTCAACGGTTAAGGAGTACTTTYCCGCAGAYAGTTAGCTRGTGAAAGCAYGAAACACGTGTTTTTCTTCCAMAATTTCAAAAATAAAAAAGATKACACSCTTGACACACGTCACATAATCATTATGAGGCGTTGGTGAAATYAAATGATGATGAGGATTTTGTTATGCACGTCTAAATCGGATATCATGGCGGATCGTGTTCATGAATGCATGATTCAAACAATGATGGCGTTGGAGATGACGAATTCACATTCATCATCACAGGTAAAGGAGAAGTACTACTCAGCCGACGACATCAAATCGACACTTCATATTTTCAACACACATTGTTCATAGGCAATATGTTATGGTTTCATATTTGAATTGGCAACACCAAGAATTTTCACCAGCGCCAAACCTTGGCTCGATAAGGAAACTACCGTGACATTGTTTGTAAATTATCTGAGGTTTGAGTTACAGATGGCAAGGAAACCAAGCAGTTTATTACTGAGGAAAGAATTAGACAACCTGTCTTTTTTACAGTCACATCCAGATGTGAAAAAATGTTTCTCAGACGCAGGCTGCATGGGTTATGTTCAAAAGTTACAGAATGGTTGCCACCAAACAACAGTTGAAGCATTTGCCAAATCGTATGATGGAAACAAAGCCAATGTCAATTCTTTAGAAATGATAGTTGATGAAGTCACCATTGCCACACCAACCAGCTTACCTAGATCAGGCCAGAGTTGGTTTAAGACAACAACAACCAAGAATCTGAATTTCAGAGCATATCTTAAGGAAGAATTCAAAAATATCACCTGGATGAAAAGCATGCCAGTTTCTCATCTGGAGGACGAATGGAAAGACCTATTCAAAGGAGTTCAACTCTATATAACCTCAGAAGGTAGGTATGATAAGTTGATGCTATATCATTTCAAGCTCTTAGATCATTTCACAGGGAAAACTCTCCTGAATTTACCTTTCTTCTTTCACAAAAGCCTAACCAAAGTATGTAAAAAGATTAGGGTTGAACCTCTAAGTATGAAAAACACTCTTTATCATTTCGGCCTGATCAAATTGATAATCCTAGAATAACTAAGACAAAGAGGAAGGACTTGGCAACATTTTCTTTTTTGGGAAGGTTTTGAGACCCAAACTCAGCCCATGAATGAGCAGAAGAAAGCTGGGAAAAAGAAATTAACTCCTCAKAGAAGCTCAAGGAGGAGGAGAGCTCTTCCGGGACCACCAGAGGATAATATTTCCAKCATAAAGTCTCAAAGATCAAAGAAAAAATTAAATTTTGAAACCACTTCAGAGCAGCCTACAGTAAAGAAGACAAATATCCTTAATCTACCATACACAGACTCAGAAACAGAGCCAGAGCAAGAAGATGAAAGTCCATCCATTAAAAGCCCTGAACACTCCATGGAATTTGCACAAGACTATGAGACCTTTACTCCCATTGATGAAGGTGAAACATCAAAGAGAAAAAAGCCAAAGAAATCACAAAAAATCAAGCAACTAAAGGAAGTGATTACTCAACAGGAGGTTTTGGAAAGGGTAATCAAGGCAAGATACAAATCTCTGTCTGACAATTTCGCAGAGACAAATGCAGCATTTGAAAAGTTGGCTTGCGAGAGTGTCAAAGACAAAAAGAAAAAGAAGAAAATCACCAAGGACTATAACAGTTTATGGTGGTTAGAAAAACGCCTTAAGAGGAAAATTAAGAAATTGAAGCAGAAGCATAAGTTGCATCCAGATCTACAGGTACTAGCCCAGGTTGTTGTGAATATGCAGAGAGATAAATCAAAGGCACACTAAGTTTTTTATTAAACAACAGTTTTGGAGGTGGAAGTTTCCTTTTTGGCCAAGACATAACTTTCACCAGCGCAAAGGGTAAATTTACAACCAGTTAGCTGGTGAAAGGCAGAGCTTTCACCAGCTAACTAGCAGATCATAAGGCAAATTAGCTGGTGAAAGTAGAAAAAGAAAATTTTGAAAGCTAAGCTGGAGCAAGGCAATTTTCAAGTATTTAAAGGGGTTTAAGAGCATCAAAAGATTAACCACTTAATCAAGAAACACTCAACATCAAAGATTTGTGGAAATTTTGAAAACCAAATGCTAAATTGGTCACCTAAAGTTTCGATTATGGTTAATTAAAGGAGTCTAGCTACAGAAGACATGTGCCTTTACCTTTCCATGACACAACAGAGTCTTGAAGCTAATGAAGTACAGATGTCAAAGATTGATATAGAAAATAGTTCGAGTTCTAGGAACTAGTCTTTGTTTATCGATTGCTTTTAGTTAGTTTTATTTTCTATTTTTAGATACAGATCCAAGTTTTAAGGATCTTAAAAACCGATTGTAAAAGGCTATAAATGCCTATGTTTTCTAAGAGATAAGGGTTCAATCCTGGATACTTTGGCTATGTACTTTGACTCTGTTATGTTATATGAATCACAGTCTTCTTTGGTTATTATATATCAGTCTTTTCATATACTCCACTACTCTGTTATTTAATTATGTTCATCTTAGTTATTCAGAACTGTTATCTTATGGTATAGCTCATGAATATGAATTAGACGTTTCTTTACTGTCTTGTATGAACCTACATCTCTTGTACTTGGTTATCTTGAATGGTGTTCTTCACACCTTTTTATCTACTGTAACTGATATCTGGTCTCTCAAAGCACTGGTTTATTTAGATGCATAACAAGTTGTCCTTTTCTTAGCCTTCTCAGTTATCCCATTGTTCCACACATACTTTGATTATTAAATTTCTTAAGTTACCAATCATTCTTAGCCTACAAACCTAAGGAGTTTCTTGGAGTGATAGCAGGACCCACTGAGATCTATGCCAGAGATTGAATCTCATCGTCTTCCTGATCGACGAACCTCATTCGTTCTCAGAGTCCCTCCCTCTGATTTCATCCATTCTAGTGACTCGGACCACTCCAACATGCCCACTCCGATGGCATTCCCTTCATTGAATATAATGATCCTCGGAGTCAATCAAATAATGGCTCTAATCACATTGAAGTATTTACCTTCTCGAAGGTTAACACTTTCCTCCCTTTCTTGAACCTCGTACACATGGAAGTGTCATAGCCTGCCATCTGGCGTGGCACATGGCACTCACAAAGAAATATAGACCTCTTATTAAAGTACCAAATCTCCATGAGACATGCCAAAATCACCACTCAACACATGGACCCTCCCACATGGACTAATGTGGTGTACGCGTCATCATAGAGCACTTGGCTCATGTCAAAATTTGTCCACTGCACATTGGTTGGGTGACATCATCCTCATCAGCATGATGTCACCTTCACTCTTGGCCTCACCCAGGTGAGACCCACAACAATCTATGACTGAGGTCCTTCCTAGGCTCTCCACCAATGGACAACCCAGATTTCCCCTCGGGACTTTCCCATTAAACCAACGCTACTCCAATCATCATCCTCCGACAACTCTCTCCCTGATGGATCCAACGGTCCATAATTCTTCTTGGAGTTTCCGACATTGAAGTACCACAACACCCCACACTCAAACATCTTGATGGCAACACTCTCTGATCAATGGTGGAGATTTGTCCACCCTCAGATCCAACGATCAACGATTGAGGGTGACCATATAAAGACCCAAGTCCAATAGGGGCCCATTCTTGATGCTTTGATGTATCAGGCACCAACATATCAAGGATGTTTTTTCTACCACACTAACGTCCTCGTCATTTTGAATTATCTGTTGTCTCTCTATGTCAGCATGATGTCACTTTCTCTTTTTACTTTGCTCAAGAAAAACCCCAAATGATCTACGGTTGAGGTTTAACTTGCCTATTTCCATATCGACGGTCCACCTTCATCCTCGGGGTCTCCCTCATCAAGGTAAATCTATTCCATTTCAAGAGCCTTTTCGAATGGCCCACTTCCAATCAATGCATTTTGACACACTAACTACTAGGTCCAAGAGTCCATATTGTACCACACCCATACTCCGATGGATCAACGGTCCTCATCGACTCAGAATCTCCCTCATCAGAGTTCTATTACAATCAAATCACTTGATCACTGTGGTGTGTGTACCATCTGATCAATAGTGCATATCTCCTCTTCAATCCAATCCAACGTTTACGAGTCATCTTGATTCAAAACGAGAGATTTCTACAGGTTAATAGTCTAGTCTTGGACTTTACTGCTCAGGGATCCTTCCAGGTCCCTTTTCAGGGTTTTACCAGACCTTATTGGCCTTCACCTTCTTATAGAATGAATAAGACATCCTTTCCCTGCCTTGAGTATGAATTTTCATTCCTGTAAACTTTCCATACCATTACAGGAGGCTTCCATGGGAACTAAGGTTTTTGAGATACATAGAGGTCTCCCTCGGACACTAGGATATTTTGATACCCATATCAAGGTACATTTTTCCACTCCTTCTAGTAGGGGTTTAAATCCTGCGACTATTCAAGGAATTAGAGTCTTATCTTTCTCTGAATCCAGGGTATAACTCAGGTTTTTCAACTCTCTCTGACTTCCTCAAACCACTATAACAATTAAGGTATTAATCCTTCTAGAAGGCGGGTTACAACACTCCCTTCCCCTTGGACTTCTCATTTGTCTTTCACAGGTCTATTCCCTTACTCAAGAAACCTTTCTRCCACCACATACCCCTGATTATGCAGTTTGGAAACATASACCCATGTTATATTCTTTATTATAGAGTACTATAGAGTGCTGATATTTAGAGTACGTTTACATGTGTAACATTATTATTATTTCAGGAACACAATATTATAATGGTACATGCACTCAATCCTTTAACATGCATAACCATACATGAGTACATTTATAGGATACAACCATCCATAAAGTTTCTCATTCTTTCGAGTTCAAGGACTTGCCAACGAAATAAGCATTAACACTATTAACTAGACATATAGATTTCATATCACTACTATAGACATGATTCATTTAGTTTCAACCTAATTACACAGCGTAAAGGAATTACTCATTTTTACAAATTCTAACCATCCAATGAATTGTGGGTGTTCACCTTTCCACCCAATCATAGGCTCAGATGCACCAAGTATTTTCATTCTGGCCACCCCTGTGCCAAGACGTGATACCACAAGGGAGATATCTCTCAGGTTCTTGGGGATTTTTGTAAATGAGGGTTTCCCACTCTTAGTAACATATCCTTTCACCCAGCTAGCCTATGCCTAGTCGAGGTTTATCAGATGCCATCCAAGCATCATGCTCGCGGACTCTTGCTCGGGTTGGGTTCTTGGACTCTCTGTTGGGTCCGGCAACAAAACTCTTCCTCAGAAATTCACATCTCTCTCCCTCTCTATCCATACCTTGTTGTCTGCACTTCCCTTTTTTGTATCCATGCCTCTCTCACATGAAATCCCCCCTTCATAAGGTTCTCAACCTATCCCCTCTTTCTTGTGTCATAAGGACTTGTGGGGTCAATCTAGAAAACAAGGTGAAAGTACCATCCCGTACATTAGCTATCCGTACCTATATACATTGAGGGAGGCTAGTTTCTCAACTACCAACATATTCTCATTAACTATTTTTCTTCATCTAAAAGCTAGAGGAATTGTGATTATTTCCTCTATATCATTCATCAAGGTGCCTTGGGAACTTCTACACATGAATCCCCTCTCTATGTTCCCTCACTTTTTCCTCTAGTGGTATCAAGGCCAGTACTTTTAAATCTTCACCCCCACACTCAGTTGGTTGGTATTCTTAATCAAATGAAATATATGTTGTAGGAAAATCTGCCTGCGGACAAGTAGATGACCTCTAGAGCTTGACCCTAACTCTAGACAGAAAAGTGCTTATCATGGACACTGAATTTCTTTCAAATCTATCTAAAGTAACACATGAGAAGGAAGGATGATAGAAGTACCTGTTATCGACGTTTGTCCCTGCACGCTCCGAGTTGCACTCCAATCCTTTGCTCCTCGCTGAGTTCTGTGGACAAAGCAAGATACGACTACTTCCTACTCTATTGATGTTAGCTTGAAAACAGATCTATCAGCTAGTGATAAGCTCATGTGACATTACACACAAACTAGAAACAAACAGGCCAAGCGTGTCATATTAATGAGAATAACGACAACAGTACTTACAATCGTAGATGTGAATGCGACAGCTTTGTCAAGTCCTCTTCGTCTAACCCTTGCCTGAAAGTTCCACAATCTGGATCGCAGCAGCTTCACTGATTACTCTCCTTTGATGGGTTGTGCGTTCCTTATGAGATCATAAGTTCTATGCTGATAATTCTTCCCCCTTTCCACCATCATAGAGCCTATTTATATAGGTTAAGAGGAGCTTAACCTCTTGAGTTATCTTTAGAACAAGTTGGGAACCTTCTCCTTAGATCAGGGATCTATTGATGCAACCAAGAATTCGAGCACAACTACCTCCTAATCTCGAATGATCCTTCCCTTATTCTCCTCAACGGGCCAACTACTACCTCAGATTAGGCAGCACTCCCTTAGAAGGGGCATCAGAGCATTGTAGCGCTCCTTGGCAAGCCTTGGGGTAGCACCAACGCTCTCAAGATGAGCAACACTCCTTCAAAGGGGGCAAGGGGGCGTTATAACGCTCCCTGAAGCACTATAGGGGAGCGCCAACGCTTCCAGAGCTGAAATGGAAGAGTGCTCCCCCTCAAAACCTTTGTTTCAGGGCCCCTTTCAGGTGTCAAGAGATATTTGATTCTAGTAAACCAGTTCTTCTCCTTCAAACCAATCATGTGAGATGTTATAAGTGCTTCCTTAGTGTCGTTGACATGGCAGCATGTCTGAACATCTTTTGCGACACTTGTGACCAACTTGCAACACTTGGGAAAGTTGATGCGATACTTACGACAATTGAGAGGTACAATGCGACACTTATCCAGCTAAGTAATTTTGCAATGTAATAGAATGCCCCCCAAAGTATGAAGTTAGAAGATGCCAACTGATAACTGAAATACTTTGTAGATGCTCAAGCAAGGGTATAGACTCGGAGAACCTGACGAAAGCTGCACACAAACATCCAACAAATATCATGACATATTTCAAAACCCAAGGCAGGCATACCTATGCTTGGGTAATCAAGATTTAGTAGGATATGGCCGCCATAAAATACACTGTGGATCCATAATCGTATTGATAAAAAAGGGTATAGCCACCAAAGATACAATGTGGATCTATACTCTAATGACTCGGACTGATCGTAGCCACAAAGAATACACAATGGATCTACGAGATGACAAGACATAGCCACGACCAATACAAAGTGGATCTATGTAACAGTGTATGTGTCATTTGTCCAATAAAATTCCTTCGCAGCCTGGGCAAAGCATGTATCAAAGTGATGGCTCAACCCAGGTTCTTCATACCAATCCCGATATGGCACGAATCTGACCATGTGAATAGATGTCCTGATGTCGAACATGGTAGAAGCCACTTGATTACCGGTCAATGATGTAAACCGTTAACAAGTGCGAGGGAGATCACCAGTAATGTCCATGATTCCCAAGGTACCTTAATACATTCCAGCGAATGTGAATAAATGAGCTGAATTCGAACACCCGTGGAATCATTCGATCAGGGGTCAACGATGCAAACCCACAGTCGAATGTGAGGAGGCTTGCCATTGAGGCCTGCAGGTCCCAAAGTACTTAGTGGTTTCTAAGTCTAATTCCCAGATAATGTGTTGGAGTCGACAGGAATAGACTCATCGAGGGAGGGCCTTGATGTATCCCCCATCAACGACATGAAATGGACATGGAGATGTAATTGGTAGATCGAATGGACATGGACTGACACTGGTTTTGAGGAAAGATATTTGGGATGGCTGACTCTTGAGGTGGATACTTCCCTTGAACACTGAGGCACGACAGCAAAACATGACATGGACCAAAACTTATGCAATGGATGCGATGACTTGCATCGGGTGACCCAAAGGAGTGAAAGGAAACTCAAAGGATTGGCTCAATGCAAAGGTTCAGCGGATTATGATATGTGCAAAGTGACACAGTGCCGTGTTCAAGGGCGACTCTAAGAAGTGTTGGATGTTGTTCTCAAGAGACTGCTTGGCTTGCTCCTTTCAATTTTTCCCCCATCCAAATATATGAGTAACTCTTTTTTTATTTAATGAGCTCGAGGAGGATAACACATGCTCGATATAACTCACCTTCGGTAAGTTCCTCTCCCTTTTAACGAACCGGAAGAAGTAAGGGTTCAGTCCCATATGGGTCTGTCGATGTGTGCTTTAACGAGTCCAAAGACAGAAAACTCAAAGGTTTTTCGGGATTATAGAGTTTGGAAAAACACTTAAAAGAGAACTCTCTCAGTTCCTTTTTCGTACAGTAGTCCAAAGAGACCGAAAAAGGGTTAAACTATCGCTCGTAGGACGCCCTTTCTGACCTTTTAACGAGTGTGAAAGAAAGCAAGATCACTCGACAATCTTTTCATATTTAGAGAGTCTGAAAAGGGTTTAAAGGAGACTCTAGGGGGGTTCCTTTTTCGTGTGTTCGTATCCGTACGAGTCCGAAAAAGAGATAAAAGTTTACCCGGTTACGTTCTCATATTGTCGAGCTCGAGAACGAACTAAGACTATGCTCATAAATGTGACAAGGTGAATAATTCATTTGAACTGCCAGTAACCTTGCACTACYAGAAACTACAAACCGGATATTAGTGAAGTCATTTACGTCATTAGAGAAACCCAAAATAACCATACCTTATAAAAAAAATGAAATTTTATAAATAAGAATTGATTCAAAAAACTCATTTACCATTTCATTTGCAAGGATTTTGGAGTGTTGGAGAATCTCAATTTGAAGCAAATCTTGTTTTCCTCGGTGTCGGAGCTACGATCGACCATTTCACTCGTCGTTCAAAATAGGTAGGTGTTCATCCTTTACTCTTTCAATTGCATGGTGTCAAATTGATTTTTATGGCATTATTAATTTAAAACTCAAAGCCCTAGGTCGCCCCTTTTTAAACCAAATCGGCCTCCTTTTAGAGGTTGATAAAATGGGGGGATTCTTTCACAAAAATGCATTGGATAAGGGTTGTTAGGATGATCTACACCCTTGATATTGATTAGACCGACCATTTTGGTAAAAGAAAGTCACGAAAATTCCCCCCAATGACCCACGCACCCCCTAAATCGTTTTGCATTTTTTAACACGTTTTAATCACTTTTTGGCAAATATTAAAGGGTGTGGTGGTTAAAAAGGATGATTTGTTGTTTTTAGATGACATGGGCATTTGATTTTATGTTTTAAAATTCTTTTTGAAAATCGTCGAAATCACAAAACGTGGGGAATAATGAAATTCTTGATTTTTTGTTTTGTAGGTGTCTTCGGCAATGATGATTGAATGGAAAGAGAGGGAACACGAGATGAATGATTTAGCCTCTCTACGGAGTCCCCGTGCGTGAGCCTCTTTATGAGCCTATGGCTTGCTCAAGTATTTCAAATTTCAAAAAATGAAAAGGGAGATGTTATTACTTGAGCACATGATTGGCCTTTGGGACGTTGTGGAACAGGGATTCCGCATCGGTACACAACTCCTTACCATCGAGTTGGAAGATTTGTACTTTTTGACCGGCCTCTCGAAAAGAGGGGTCCCCATAGCTTTTACTGGGCAGAGGGCGTTACCTAAGTAGGTGGATGTGTATCTGGCACGCCACTGCGTTCCGGGAGCAAAGTTGGTAGGGGGAAGGATCCCTAACAAGGATATACGAGATCTGCCTCTTCGATCTATACTATTTGCTATCACAAGCGTGAGTGGTAGCACCAGTGCTCATTTGGCATCAAGGTCACAGGTGGCCTATGGTGTTCAATGTTTAGAACCAACATTGTTCAATTGGAGTGCAGCGTTCCTTCGGAATGTGAAGGAACAAATCTCACGGTGCAGAACCGGTCAGAGGCAGTTCGGCTATGGTTCGTTTTTAGTCTCGTTTTTCTTAGAGCACATCCCTCAGATGCAGCCTCACATAGCGCTGGTAGTACGACCAGTGGATGAGCCTCGGATGGAGAGGTGGACCAGTTTGTCCCTGAGACTGGTTTCGGAGTCAGAGTTCCACTTTACTGGTGATTTCTTTGCCTGGTTGAGGCAGCAGTACCTCTGGATCGAGTACTTCCCTTATGCCGACGTAGACTTCCATGGGAGTATGGACTTGATCTTGCCCGAGGGGGAAGATTAGGATGAGTCAGGTAAGAGACTAAGCCATTCCTTGTCTTAGTTTTTGTTTTTTGGTGTATATGTATTTTTTTGTGTATGTAAAAGAGTTTTAACAGATGTTTTGTTAACATGCAGACAAGGGAGCAGTGCGCCCAGTTGATATACCAGTGCCAGGGCATCGTGGAGGTGCCCCAGTTGTAGCAGACCCAGCGGTACCGATGGCAGGTCTCCGGGAGGTTGAGAGGAACCTCCAAGGCTTTACAATGGGTATCCCTCCTCTGCGGAGGGGAGATGTGACTTTACGTCTGCAGTGACACACTGTAGGGGTGCCAGAGAATATCAATTCTCCGTTGAGGCGTGTAGTGCATGCAGTAGTATGTTATTCACATCACAATGCCGTACGGGGAGATTAGAGTCTCCCGTGGTTATGCTTTTTGTATGCCTTGTCAGGCAATGTTGTATGGGTGAATGGACCCAATATTTTGCTCTCTTACACACTTTTTGATGTAACACAAACATTTCAGTCACGCCATCTATATATATATACAGTTTCAAGTTTTTATTATGCCAATGATTTTTTACATGATGATGTCTGTGATGTGTTTTAATTTACATGCAATGTACAGTTTTGCTTTCCTTGAATCTCACATGTGGGCAAGGTACCGATCCATCATATAATTTGCTAATGAATCCGAAACACTATTAAGTTCTCTCGGAATGTGTCTATATTCGATGTAATCGAACATTCGTTCGAGAAGACAAACTTGCAAGTGTAGGCGCAGTAGGATAGGACTACGGATAGCGTAGACACGGTTGAGTTGACGAACCACCAGTTGGGAGTCTAGGTAAATAATGATGCAAGAAATACCTAGAGAGGAAGCTTGGGTCAGTAGTCCAATGACAGCATGATATTCTGCCATATTGTTGGTTGTTGGTCCTAAACAAATGCCTCCTGAAGTCACCACCTGGTCAAATTGGTAAATAACCCAAGCTGCTGAAGCAATATTTCAGGTAAAGGAAGACGTCATCTGCGCATGAAAACACAGGCACAGTCATGAGTGGCAACGGTAAATACTCAAGCACGCGAAAGAAAAGACACACCAAACTAAATACAATAATGTACAAAGTACAAATGCTAGGTGATCTAGGCATAGTACTTCTTAAGGTAAAGCCCGTTTCGGGGCTCTCCTAGGGAGATTCCGTTGTGATCAACTAGTTCGTAGGCACCTTTATGTAGGACACGCCTCACGATGTATGGACCGTGCCACATAGGTTCTAACTTTCCTGTCCCCAATTTATCGTGAGCTTGGTCATAAACAAGGACTAAGTCTCCTTCCGTGAAAGTCTGAGGGTGGACGGATTTGTCATATTGACTTTTAATTCGTTTTTGATGTGTCTCATTGGTGAGAGCAGCATAGCGACGTGTTTCGTCCAGTTTGGATAGATACAAAAATCGTTCTTCTTCGGCGGAAGTATGAGGCAGGAGTTCTACTTTCAGTTTGAGTGATGGAATCTCGCACTCGATTGGTAGGACAACTTCAATGCCATAGACCAACTGGAAAGGAGTGAATCCAGTTGAAGTTTTCATAGAGGTGCGATAGGCCCAGAGAGCGGAGAACAGTTGTAAATGCCACAATGTTTTGTTTTCTCCTACCATGCATTGGATCATGGTTTTTAGGACTTTGTTGATAGCTTCCACTTGCCCGTTCACTTGAGGGTAGTAAGGGGATGAGTTTTCATGGCGAAAACCCAATTTGACATGTAACTCGCTCATCATATGGTTTTTGAAGTGTGCACCATGGTCAGTGACAATGGCACGTGGTACACCAAAACGAGTTATGATGTGGTTGAAGAGGAAAAGAGCTGCAGTACGGCCATCATTCAGGAAGGTAGGCATAGCCTCATCCCATTTGGTGAAGTAATCGATGGCGATGATGATGTAACTGTGCCCCCCGGCTGAGGTTGGCTTACACTGCATGAAATCAATGCCCCATTTGGCAAAGGGGCCGATGGCGATAATTGGGTGCAGTGGCATAGGGTGGGTGTGTGCCTTCTTGTTAAATATTTGGCAGGGTGGGCATTTCTTGACAGCCTCGATACAATCTTTGAACATTGAGGGCCAAAAGTAGCCAACACGTAGGATTTTTTGGGCTGTGGCCATACTGGAAAGGTGGCCACCATAGGCACCAAGATGACAATCATTCAAAACGCGTTCAGCCTCCTCGTGAGTCAAACATCGCCGAAGGATGGTATCGATACCATGGCGATATAGAGTGTTGTCGAGGATAAGATAACGGCGAGAGTGATGACGAATGTGTCGATGCTCTTCGCGAGAGATGTCAGGCTGAAAACGTTGTGTTTGAAGGTAGAGGAGAATGTCTCTGTACCAAGGATCAGAGGTGTTGATGAGGAAGAGATATTCCTCGAGAAGAGAATCTCTAGGTTCGATGTTTTCATCGGCACGAGGAAAAGCACAGATGAGCTCGACAAACACCAGGGATTTTTTGGCTTTCGCCTTCGTAAACTCGAGATCGAATTCTTGAAGAATAACGATCCATTTCAAATACTTACCCCCAAGTACTTGACATGTCAGGACGTGGTACATGGGGTTGGAGTCTGCGATTACTGTGGTGGTGCGTAATAAGATGTAGTGGCGGAACCTTTGGACAGCGATGACAGCTGCCAGAACCAGTTTCTCAACATGCGAATATCTGAGTTTGGGTCCAGATAAACTCTTGCTCAGATAGTAAATCACATGTTCTTCGTCGTTGGAGTCTTCTTGGACTAACACCATTGCGATGGTGGAAGTAGAAGCGGCCAAGTAAAGGATGTAATCCTTTGTATATTGTGGTGGATGTAACAAAGGAGCATTGGTCAGAGCATGCTTGAGAGCATCGAATGACCGTTGAGATGCATCATCCCAGATGAAAGGGATGTTCTTTTGTAGTAAGCGCATAAATCCTTTAGTGATCTCGGCATAATTGCAGATGAAACGACGAAGAAAGTTTGCTTTTCCTTGCAAACTTTGGAGTTGGGTTAAATTGGTGGGTGGAGGTAAGGCTAAGAAGGCCTTGATTTTTAGGGGGTCCACCCTAATACCTTCTTTGGAGACGATGAAGCCAAGGAGTTAACCGGATTCGAAAGCAAAAATGCATTTGTGTGGGTGCAGACGAATATGGTAGAACCTACATCGCAGGAAAATTGCACGTAAGTGGTCTATGTGATCGGGTCGATTTAGCGAATGTGCGGGTAAATCGTCGAGATAGGGTTCTGCGATGTGTTTGATGTCATGAAAAGCATATGACATGGCTCGCTGGAAAGTGGATCCAGTATTTTTAAGGTCAAAAGGTAGCTTTCAGTAGGCGAAGGTTCCCCAAGGGCAGATGAAGGCTGTCTTGTGTTGATCTGAAGGAAAGATTTCAATCTGGTTATATCTAGAAAAGCCATCCATGAAAGAAAAGATTACGCTCCCTGTGCAGTTATAGATGATTTGGTCGATGAAGGGCGTAGGGTAGTTGTCCTTAGGACAAGATTTGTTGAGGTCGCGATAGTCAACGCAAACACGGATGGTCCCTTGTTTCTTAGCAACCGGAACGAGGTTGGAGACCCATTCGGTTGAAGGGACAGGATAGATGAAGCCAGATTTTAGAAGTTTTTCAACTTCTGCCTTTATAGCTGCAACTTTCTTGGAGTGAACCGGGCGAAGATTTTGCCGAACCAGTTTCGCGTCAGGATAATTTTTTATTTCATGTACAATGATCGAAAGATCGATCCCCGGCATTTCCTCGTAACTCCATGCGAAGACATCGCGGAATTCCTTGAATAAAGTGGTATAAGAGGCCACTTCGTCGGATGTGCAATTGGCACCAAGGTTGATGTTTTCCACGACACCTTCTTTGATTGAAATGTCAATCGTAACCGTGGTAGAGATGTTACCCATGTTCCCCTCAGAGAGAGTATATGTCGTGAGGATAGGAGATTGCGGAGCGGCGGTAACATTGGGGGGTAAGACAGATCGTATGTCTTGGATTTCTTCCAAAGGTGGAAGAAAAGAGGATCGATGGTGGTTTTCATCCCATGGCAAATCATCGATGCTAAGCATCTCCATGATAGATTCGTCCAAAGGAAAAATCTGGGAAATGTAATGGACGGCGGATGATAGGGAATCTAACCAGGAGGGCACCGAATAAGTATCGGGTGCCAATAAATGTGAATCGTTTGATGAGGGAGANAGACAGATCGTATGTCTTGGATTTCTTCCAAAGGTGGAAGAAAAGAGGATCGATGGTGGTTTTCATCCCATGGCAAATCATCGATGCTAAGCATCTCCATGATAGATTTGTCCAAAGGAAAAATCTGGGAAATGTAATGGACGGCGGATGATAGGGAATCTAACCAGGAGGGCACCGAATAAGTATCGGGTGCCAATAAATGTGAATCGTTTGATGAGGGAGAGACATATTGGATAGCTACATATGCGGCCTCGACTGGGCTCAATGGCATTGCGTCACTGAGCGCATCGAATTCCAACGTACTAGCCACAACCCAAGGGTCTAATGATTCCAAGGATTGATAAGGCAAAGTCGAGATCATATTGACGGCGACAATATGATGTGCAGTAAGTGGAAGTGGTGTAGGGAATGTACCCATGAGGCTAGAATCTTTCAATAAGCCAACACCAACACTTTCATACGTAACCGGGTGATCTCCCAGAAAAGGAATATTGTTGGTAGCAGGGATGCGCGCGTCGGGCGTGAAAAAATCGAGCTGATCAATGGTAACAATTTTGCCTTGATGGGGGAATTGTACGCATCGAAACACCAATGAGGCGACGACAGTCATCGCATAGAACCAACTTCTTCCAAGTAATAAGTTGTAATCGAGGGGGGCATCGACCACCTCGATGTCAATGGAGACAGTTTTTCTGCCCAGCTGAATGGCTAAGGATTGTAATAATCCGTGAGGATGAAAACCTCGTCCGTCAAAGGCACGTAACATGGTAGCGGATTTATTAAGGGTGGGTGATTTCAAGCCTTTCCAACAGGCTAGGGACATGACACAGGTAGAGGCTCCCTCATCCAGGATAGTCCAGTGGATTTGTTGATTGTGAACAATCACATCGATTTGGAAGGCTAGCTGGTGGGAGAGTTGTGGTTGATGATCGTCCATATTATATGTGAGATAGTTTGGTGACTCAAGATCAAAAGAGCCAATAGCGGCTAAGAGCATTCTACATTGATTGGGACAATGTTGTAGAGCTTCCAACGCGGACATGGCACACGAGGCTTGGGCCAAATCTTCGACAATATTGTAGTTTTGGGCCGCTCGTGAATTGGGATTGAAAGTAGATTTCCGGATGGTGCTCTTAGGAGGACGTAGGATAGAGTCAAATGATGGTTTCTCAATCTGAAGAGGCCCGGATGGAGGGCTAACAGATGGAGGGTTGGTGGAAGATGGTAACGGATCTAATGTAGAACCGTTAGCGATCTTCGGCTTGTCAGGTTTAACTGGCGTGTCGTATGTCACAGAGCGAGTTGTTAAATTAACTCCATTGAACATGTAGATGTGGGCACTTGTCGAGGCCTCATCATGGGGTTGGTTGGCATTGCCCCCCGGCGTGGGGGTTTGTGCCACCAAAGATTGTTGCTGCGGAAAAGGCTGAGTGAGTATAGTGGGTTGCGAATTTCCTTTGAAAAGTTTGGTCACTTCATCATGATGTGGACAGTCTTGAGTGTAGTGATCGTCACCACAAATGAGACATGGGAATTTCGGTTTTCGCTATGGTTGTTTCCCGGCAACAGGGGTTTGTGGTTGGGTCTTGGGTTGCTCATTGTTATTGTTCTTCTTTGGTTTTTTTCTCGCTTTCTTCTTGCCCCCGAGTTGTTGTGAAGGGGTTGATTGGACCGCATTCACATCAGAAACCTGAGTTTGAGGTGGGGCAAAAGAGGGTGCAGTCGAACTGGGGGCAGCCGTGGAAGCAGACCGCTGAATCATTCCAGTAGATTGAGTTTTGACGGAGCCAATAACTCCATCCGCATGCGAAGCAGTTGATGGTTTGGATGGATCGTTAGTGGCATGGGTAGCGTTCGGTATCAACTTGTATAGAGTATCGGATTGCGAATAAACTAAGTCCAAGTATTGAGCTCTAGCGATGGCTTCTTCCTTAGTGACTACGCCACCCATGGAAACGTCATGAGCGATCTGGGGTAATAGTGATTTTGTGAACCATTCTGCTAACAACTGGTCGGGAATGACCGCTTTGATTAGCCTTCGTCGTCATCTCCATTCATGGATATGATCGGAGATATGTATGGAAGTTGTCTTATGAAGAGAGGTTAAGAGTTCAGTACCCATCTTGTATCGAATGGGTAGTTGAAAATGTGTGAGGAAGGACATGGCAAGGGAGTTGAAATCGTGAAAAGATGCATGTGGTAATTCAATATACCATTTGGCGGCGGGACCTATGAGCGTTTGTTGGAAAAGACACAACTGAATCGAATCGTCCATGATGGAGTTTGATGAGCACCACAAATGGAAGGTCATCACGTGGTTGTTTGGGTCTTCTCTAGGCTTTCCGTCAAATTTCGGGATATCGGAAGGCATTTTTGCGGGAATGGTTGGCCAAACCGAAGAATGATAAATGGGATCATTCGTTAACTGAGACAAGTCTAGAAGGTCCAGGGTGGCTAGAAAAAGTAGTTTTTGGTTAACTTGTGGGTAGTGCTGGTGTGGCAAAGGGACACCAGTGGGGGCCAATACTGGGTTATGTGGATAATTATAATTCGTGGGCCCTCTCATGTGAGGTTGGTTTTGACCAAGGTACATAGGATTTGAGATGTTTTGAGAAGTATTTGTGAGCGGAGGATAACCGGATGGGTTTTGTGGATTGTAGGGTGGGTTTGGCATTTGTCCATAAGGGGGTTGTTGCGGAGTTTGAATATTTTTTCCTGTGGAGGCATGTGGATTTCCTTGAAAAGGAACGCTCCACGGGTTAGGCGCAACGAACGTATGTTGTCCTGTGGAGGCATGTGGGTTCCCTTGAAAAGGGACGCCCCATGGATTAGGCACAGCGGATGTATGTTTTCCTTGGGATTGATGGTGTACTCCGGATTGAGGTTGCCCCCCAGCGTGAGGGTTTCCCCCGAATGTAATTTGTCCTTCGATGGGAGGATGCCCCCTAGCATTGGGGTTCCCTCCGAATGGGATTTGTCCTCCGGAGGGAGGATGCCCCCTAGTTTGAGGGAGATTTCCCGGGATCTGGAAGCCAGATGTCAATGATGGACCGATGCCACCGATCGGGTTAGGACCACCAAGACTAGTCCCTCCGGGTTGTTGGATAGGTATGGAACTTCCCGGTACCATTTGGGTAGTGGTTTGGGCAGAAGCATTCAATGCCCTAAATCTAAAAGGGAGTGTAGGTCTTGGTGTTATAGGTGTTCCAATCGGGGCTTGATTAACTACCGCATTACCAGCAGGGATGGTCGGAATGTGCAGGGTCATTGTCGAATGGGCTGTCTGGAGAGGAATTGTAGGCCTTGGGCCAACGAACGGTATGTTCGGACCAACGGTTGGTGTGGTTGTAAAAGTGGTAGTACCGGTGAAGTGATTTGGGGGTACCATATAGGAAAAGGGTGCATCGGCACCTTCTCCTGTCCCATAAAGATATCGCACCAAACGTGGTGGACTCTGAACAACATCCGCAGTCCAAAAAGGATCGTTGACCAAAGGGTTTTGAGGAGACCTAGTTGGGATGTAAACCGGGCTGATGACAACAAATTCTCCAGCAGAATTTAGGTGGAGGATCTGTCGTTCGTACCCCTCCAGAATGCGATAAGCTTCCGGAGATTCTAAGACAATTCGGAAATTCTCCATAGGGATGGGAACTTCTTCCTGAGAAGTTGTAGCATTGTGAACCTCGCTCTGTTGAGGAGATTCCTCAGTAGAATGAGGGGGTAAAGGGGTGTTTCCTTCCATATTCTCTGGAGGAAGTCCCTGTAGCCTCCGCGAGCGATGTGGAGGGTCGATGTTGCCAGAGAAGATTCGACGAAAGAAATCTATGGCCAACTAACGAAAAAGAAACAGCACACGCTAAAAAATCTAAGAATCTCAACCAAGCAAACAGGACCTTCTTTTGATGATAGTACTAGTTGGTGATGAAATCCAACGTCACGTGATCAAGTCCAAAAGGGGCGGGGATAGGGTGGAACAGTTACAATGGCGACCTGCTTAACAGACTTATGCCTTGGTGCAGGCTTCCACGCAGTAATTGTGGATTTACCCTCCAAGGAGCCCGAGTGAGTTTGACCAATGTCTGCTCCAGGTACAGTGAGACTTCCTGTCACCGTCACCTTGTGTAAGAACCTAAATATTATGGCCACTAAGGTTACCAATTCGCAGTCAGCCTTTGGGCAGGAACAGTCGACAGTCTGATCTAAACGTACGGGCAGGGTATCAAGCCCGAAATCAACTAAAAGGCTTCCACGCAGTAATTGTGGATTTAACTCAAAGTGACCCCCATAATACAATCAAACCACCACAAACAGTTAAACCACGGAGGGTTAGTCCCCATANACCTTGTGTAAGAACCTAAATATTATGGCCACTAAGGTTACCAATTCGCAGTCAGCCCCTGGGCAGGAACAGTCGATAGTCTGATCTAAACGTACGGGCAGGGTATCAAGCCCGAAATCAACTAAAAGGATTCCACGCAGTAATTGTGGATTTAACTCAAAGTGACCCCCATAATACAATCAAACCACCACAAACAGTTAAACCACGGAGGGTTAGTCCCCATAGCTTACCCGAATGCGACCCCGTGCGTAACCCCTGTGTGAGAGGGGGATCCCAGGCAGACTTATACGATAACTGGATTTGACTCTCCCTAACTCAGGATACTACTGTTTGTTTTAGAAACTTTGGAGAGTTATGCTCACAGCCCTAATCCAAAGTACTAAGCCTATTCTACTATTGGTGGAGGATCCTAGAAAAGAAAAAGTTCTAGATAACTTTTAATTAGCGTTGATTTTAGTGGCTATTCTTTACGCAAAGGGGTGCATGGAAGTGAAACAAGTGGAATTATGACTCAGACCCAAAGAGTGCATCAAACATGATAAGCAATCATTTTCTTTCGATGAACATCTAGCTAAGGGAGAGAGAGAGTTCTTTCACTAATCCAGCACAAATATGGAATGCCCTCAAACGATTCTTTTTCTCAATCAAATCCTGATGTAATGCAAAAACTTTTAAATGCCTTCTAATATGCACAATCATTCAAACATATGCTTTTTATTGTTTGCGTATGAATGATGATCAATACAACACAATGCTTGTCTTTACTAATTGTCTTTTTGGTATAAATGGAAACCAAACTAGCACAAGCAAAAGCTGCACAAACAATACACCCTTTCGTAGCAATCAAAATGAAAAAGCGGAAGAAGGAGAAACAATCAAAGAGAAAAGCAAACTTCACACCCAAAAGAAAAAAGTTGAAGAACAATGACCTTGATCGAAATCAAGATAAAGAGGTATGTAGGCCTTTGATGACCTTCACCAGGGTTTTTACTCAGCTGATGAGGAGATAAGAACAATGCATGGATTTCAAATTTCACTCAACAGGAAAAACTCAAATAAAAATAGTGAAGAAGGCTACAAGATCCAATCAATGAGATGTTTATTCTTCAAAAGACAGATGTCTAAGATGATAGGGAAGAAAAGTTGACTCACTAGATCACTCAACACAAAAGGCACAGAGGCAAACCCTGAAAAAGGCAATTATGGAGGGTTTCCTGGCCAGAAAGAGGCTGGCACTCTGTTTCCAAAGGAAAAGAGCGTTATAGCGCTCTGTGTATAGGTATGGGGGACCGCTGGCACTCTGTTAACACTAGGACAAGGGCGTCAGGGTCTAAAAACCCCAGAAATGTCAAAAAATTCCAAAAATTGGAATCCAAACTCGACAAGTATGCTGAGTGTGATACAGTAAAGAGTCAATCAGCTGATGAAACTAACCAAAAAGGAGTAAACCAGGTCTGAAGCAATCAAGGGATAGACCAAGGCCAATGAGGATAAAAATCCAAACAAGAGGTTTCGATTTAAGGCTATCTCCCCAGTGGAGTTGCCAGTTTCTGTTGTAGGAAAATCTGCCTACGGACAAGTAGATGACCTCTAGAGCTTGACCCTAACTCTAGACAGAAAAGTGCTTATCATGGACACTGAATTTCTTTCAAATATATCTAAACTAACACATGAGAAGGAAGGATGATAGAAGTACCTGTTATCGACGTTTGTCCATGCACGCTCCGAGTTGCGCTCCAATCCTTTGCTCCTCGCTGAGTTCTGTGGACAAATCAAGATACGACTACTTCCTACTCTATTGATGTTATCTTGAAAACAGATCTATCAGCTAGTGATAAGTTCATGTGACATTAGACACAAACTAGAAAGAAACAGGCCAAGCGTGTCATATTAATGAGAATAACGACAACAATACTTACAATCGTAGATGCAAATGTGACAGCTTCGTCAAGTCCTCTTTGTCTAACCCTTGCCTAAAAGTTCCACAATCTGGATCGTAGCAGCTTCACTCATTACTCTCCTTTGATGGGCTGTGTGTTCCTTATGAGATCATAAGTTCTATGCTGATAATTCTTCGCCCTTTCCACCATCATAGATCCTATTTATATAGGTTAAGAGGAGATTAATCTTTTGAGTTATCTTTAGAAAAAGTTGGGAACCTTCTCCTTAGATCAGGGATATGTTGATGCAACTAATAATTCGAGCACAACTGCCTCCTAATCTCGAATGATCCTTCCCTTATTCTCCTCAACAGGCCAACTACTGCCTCAGATTAGGCAGCGCTCCCTTAGAAGGGGCATCAGAGCGTTGTAGCGCTCCTTGGAAAGCCTTGGGGTAGCACCAGCGCTATCAATATGAGCAGCACTCCTTCAGAAGGGGCTAGGGAGAGTTATAACGCTCCCTGAAGCACTATAGGGGAGCGCCAGCGCTTCCAGAGCTGAAATGGAAGAGCACTCCCCCTCAAACCCTTTGTTTCAAGGCCCCTTTCAGGTGTCAAGAGCTATTTGATTCCAGTAAACCAGTTTTTCTCCTTCAAACCAATCATGTGAGATGTTATAAATGCTTCCTTAGTGTCGTTGACATGGCAGCATGTCTGAACATCTTTTGCGACACTTGTGACCAACTTGCAACACTTGCGAAAGTTGATGCGATACTTACGACAATTGAGAGGTACAATGCGACACTTATCCAGCTGAGTAATTTTGCCGTGTAACAATATAATCACAATATTCGTATGCCATGCCTTGGCAATCATCAACATGATTAATTACATACAATTAGTGATTTTAGAAAGGGGTGTTATAAAAATGTACCTGTTGGTGAAATGGTTGATGGAAAACATTGATAAATGTCAACAATGCCATTACATGTTAGAATTGTACTAGTACATGTCAATATTGTTTTGTTAGAGCTACATACCCATTATTTGGTCTATATGTTCATTGTGTAAGTGGTATACTAGAAAAGCAGAACATAGTAGTTCAATAAAATAAAAAAAGACTAATCCTACACAAATATGAGGGCTTTGAAGACATACAACTTTCTAAGAAATAGAAGTGGAAGATGACTCAATTATCCATACCTTAAGAAAAAGGGTAATTCTAATTATTGGATTATTATTAAAGGAAGAATGCAATGGATACTATACAAATCCAAGGGAATAGATGTAATCTTTTCACACACTAGAAAACATAGTGGTGGACTAGTTGGCTAACCAAGGTAATGAGAGGAAAAGGGACCCTCAAGTATTTTTCTTGGGTGGCTATATTCAATATC
>JASDQU010435459.1:0-45686 GCA_032191745.1 Picea mariana | reverse complement strand
AGTCCAAAAATGTGATAGTGTCTTTATTTTACAAGATTCCTATAGTTTGTCGGTATATCAATTCTTGACTTTCAGCATCTTTCAAAAGTTATTTTACATAAATCTAAAAATACAAGATTCCCATAGTTTGTCGTTTGTTGTTATATCATTTCTTCACTTTCAACATATTTCAAATGATTTCTTCACTTTCAACATATTTCAAAAATTATTTTAGATAAATGTTTTTCCCATAGTTTGTCGTTTGTTGTTATATCATTTCTTCACTTTCAACATATTTCAAATGATTTCTTCACTTTCAACATATTTCAAAAATTATTTTAGATAAATGTTTCATTTTTAAGTAGGGTTTATGTAAATCTAAAAATATCAATTACTTTTGTAAATAATTATTTTTTTAGTGGATGTCTTTCTCACCTATTTAAATAAATTCTTAGTATTTTGTTAATATTTATTGAAGAAAGACACAAGTAGGTACGCTAAGGTTTAAATGTTATGTGTGCAAAGGATTCAGAGTGGGATTGGCATCTTAGGAGTTTTAATGGCGATAGGAAGTGTATTTGATATCGATAGTGTTTTTATATCCTGTTGTTTCTTGTTGGATACCTCAATGACGCTTGGGTTAACAACCACTAGTGCTCTTGGGTTCTCTTCTCTATGTGTTGGTCTCATTTCAGAGATTTCTATGGTCCGTGAGCACTTGCACGCTCCCTTTTGTCGCGGTCGTGGTTATTATGCTCGTCTTCACAACATGGAGGGTGGCTTGTCTTCACGCCAACTAGGTCATTTTGAATGGTTACTATATGATATCTGGGGTTATGAAGATGACACACAAATTCTCCTGCAGAATTTAGATGATAAGGTGCAAATTGTGTTGGACTAGTGGGAGCAGGTGGATCACTTGCTAAATATCCCTCCTCCATTCCTACCTGTAGGTATGCGTTTCAACATTTTGATTCCAGTTCAACACTTTGATGGTAATTTTACTTTGGGTGAGCATTCGGTCAATCCTCTACGACCACACGTTGAGCATGTGGTTGTCCTGGGCCCAAGTCACACTACGCGCCTAATCCAACTACATCTCACACTATGCTCCAACAATCATGAATGAGATGAACAGAGGACCATTCAAAAACATGGATTCATAGAGAGACAACACACATTTCTACGTTCAATCATTTAATACAGAACTCAGTCATAACCATATACATGCATTCAACCACCATTTCAATTTCAATCACACATAGTATGAAAATACTTATCAGAAGACCAGAGTTTGTGAAGCGATTATTGAAAATGGTGCCTATTTCCACCAAACCATAGGCACAACTACTCTTGGTGGATTTACAATTGGCCACTCCCGAGATAGACCATGATGCTCTGAGAGTGATCCAGATTATTTTCAGCACTAAATGAGAGCAGATATATAATAAAGAAATGCACAGAGATATTGCAGATATTCAATAATATAACATAAATGTATCAGAGATGCTACCATAAACACAGACATACAGTAATACACGATTTATGTTAATGAAATAAATGTACAAAGACTGTAAAAATACATAGTGAAAGACTCATTAGAATGGTGGCAGCTTATCTCTGAGAAGAGATGTGACGGCTACTTGCATTCGTAAGAAGATGATTACAATGAGGCTCTGAAGACCTTTTTACAATAAACAGGAATGCCAAAATCCTTAGACATCCAAAAACCTAACCCTAGGAGATGAAGTGCCAAAAGTCATGTGGGCCCCGTTTGGGTAAGTTAGTACATCAACTTCCCGGGGTCGTAACTTTTGCATACGATCTTTGCTTTAGGTGCATGATATCCCATTGGAAAGGTATCGTCGAGGAGATTCATTTTGGAGGCAATATCAAAGGAACTTCCATATTGCTCCCCATTTTCCAAAAAACATCGTTTAGGGCCTCAATGTCCCCGGAAGTTAAAAACTGCTAAAAATAGTAAATTACCAAAATTGCCATAAAACTATTTTGAGCCAATTGGAAAAGGTGGGTGGCTACCGATATCCACCTGGATCAGAGAGAGACTCTTTCCTCTTTCTCAATGATATTTGAGGACGAAGGTTACTCTCCTCCTCCTACAGGATCTTGGCAACCGGTTTTCTCTATACCAAGCAAGGAGGTTTGCACGAGTACTTCCACAGTCACTCGTCAACCTCGTTTGTCAGCTTGTAATGAAAACACTTCCAATAGCTTCATACGCCTAGAACAAGCTTATTTCCTAGTTCTTTCTTGAACCGGAGTGTTGTAACCGCTCTTTTTCTCTTCTTGAGATTTCTCTTGTGACTCTGCTCTCTTCGCAGATCACTTGCTCCTCTCCTTCGCCTCTAGCTCCGAATTACCTCTTCCTTACCTTTCTCAGCAAGGTTGTGCGGGTCTGAATCCCTAGACAATGGTTAGGTCTGGAGTCTTACAGATGGGTACTCTGCCCCATCTCCTCATTAACTCTTGAGGAGGACTCTCCTAGCTACCACGCTGACTAGTAATTCATTATATGGGTCAGAGGAATATTATGAATCATTAATTCCAGTAGGGTATTGATTTGGTGGGGGTCATCTCAACCATTCCTGGTTTCTCCTCACCATCTCTCTCATAGCATCCATGATCTATCTTGGAAAGCCTCCCTTTCAACAATTATGCAACACGTATTCATTTTCTATTAATAACATAAAATACATGCATTAACCTTTTATACAAAGGTTCATAAAATCAAATAGTCACACATATCTAGTTTGTCATAGTCTATTGGCCAATTATAGTTATATTTACAAACTAGGGGAAACATGGGTGTTACAATTGAGGATGGTCATGTTCCAAGGGAACCTCTGGATGCTTCTTCACCACCTCTACAACAAACAAGTGACACTTCTTAGCATTATCATTGACTATGATGTGTCTCGATTTCTCTTTTAGATTTATGCTTCAACCTTTAGTCCTTTTCATCTTCTTTGTTTGGATGATACATACTCCTAGGGATAATCTTAGTGTTTTTAAACAATTCGAAAGTCCATGTCGAACAAACTTATTGTCTATTTTTTCCCAGGTCTGGGTGGGTTTCTTATTTTGGCTGCCCAAGCCAAATATGGTTGTATATATATACTCTCTTCGGATTAATATGATAATCTTGCATTTTCTCTCTTTCGTCAATGAATTTCCTGGGATGATTGTTGGTCATGGAGTGATAATAATTGAAGGATTTTCTAATCAATGACCATCTAGTTGACCCAGGAGGTAGTTGGGCCTCCCAATTCTCTTCATTATTACTCATTTTTCGGTCATCTTAGATATTCCACCACATGTGAATAAAGTGGAAGAGCATCAGTGTTGTAGTGAACACCAACAACACTAATGATATTTGATCTGCCATTGACGCCCATGTTAATGGTCTCAGTGGATATTGATTATGATTTCAAAGAACCTTTGCCCCTCTTTTCTCTCTTATCATACAATAATAATTTTAATATATGTTGGGATTAGACACATTGATCATGGATGTTTCAAGAAAAAGAATTCTATAAATTCTAATTTTTTTATAAAAAACAATTTACTTTATAAATCCGAAAAAATTAAGAGTTTAAGATTATTTATTACCATTTGCTTGAGTCCAAAAATGTAAACAATTTCTTTATCTATACAAGATTCCCAAAGTTTGTCCACATATCCATTCTCCAAAAATGTGAATAATTTATTTATCTATACAAGATTCCCAAAGTTTTTCCACGTATACATTCTTACTTTTTAAAATGGCAGGAGATATTTAAATGCATTTGAATTTGATTACTTAATTTGTTGTTGTATATGGTTCTCAACTTGATGGCTAAACAATTGTTGTATTTATCTCCATCCAAAGAGACAAGTGAGATTTGCGAGCTATTCGTTGACTACACCAATGCAATGATTTCCATTCCTATTAAAATCTCGGGTTTTTCCTAGGTAAAGGGGATTAAGCTGCAAATCACTTTTCAAAGAAGAGATTGGCAGTATGTGTCGTTGTGATTCTCTTCTTGAAGGTTGTAATGGAAAACAATTGCAGGTATAATTCAAACATTTTCATCTCTCATTTATTTGGACGATGGGTGGTTGTATCTGTCAATCCCTAGTTCAACAAGTTTTTTCTGCAAAACAAGGGGAGACTCTTTCAATCCCATTACCATGTGTATTTCAAGACTTTGATGGGAAACTACAAGATTCTATCAGTGCATGGCGATCTCCACATGAACCTCCATGGAACAACTGTGAATTTGTTGAGGTTTGAGAGGCTCAGAGTTGATTTCATGGAAGAGATACAGAGTCTAGTGCACTCCACGTTGGATAGATGGGCAGATATGAAGGATATTTCTCTGCAGAATGAATATCACCAGGCAAGTAAGATTCAATTTGTTTACTTGAAAAAAACAGTTGTGGATCCAAGCAGGAGATCTTCAAATGCATTTGAATTTGATTATTTAGTTTGTTGTTGTATATGGTTCTCAACTTGATGGCTAAACGATTCTTGGATTTATCTCCATCCAAAGAGACAAGTGAGATTTATCTCCATCCAAAGAGACAAGTGAGATTTGCAAGCTATTCATTGACTACACCAATGCAATGATTTCCATTCCTATTAAAATCCTGGGTTATGCCTATGAAAAGGGGATTAATGTGTAAATCACTTTTCAAAGAAGATCTTGGCAGTATATGTCACTCTGATGCTCTTCTTTCAAGCTATGAGAATGGCCATCTTCGAAAACCGATCAACCACCAAAAATACACAATCATTTCCTTACTTGGTGGATGGAAGGCCAGACATGTAATCCATTGAGATGGATTCCAAAGGCCTCTCGGGAGTAGTAAGAGGGTTGTATAAGCCTTGCTTCTTGATGTTTGGCTTGACAATGGCACATGTAATGTAAGATCTTATATACTTGTTGACATCCTAGCGAAGTTTTGGCCAATAATTTTATTTTTGTAGAACGACCACAATTTTCTCCATGCCAAAATGTCTTACCATCCGACTGTAGTGAGCCTCCCAAATCATCTTTGATGCTCACTTGCAGGAACACATATATGGCCCATATGTCATAACAGTCCATCCTAAATGTGAAAATCAATGACATTCGTGCCTATACCCAAGAGATGATAGGTGGTGGCGAAGTCATGATATTGATAATAAAGTTGGGGCCACTTAAATGCCTCATTCCCACAGGAATGGAGCACGATGGTGAGTGAAGCCACGAGAGGTCGACTGAGGCAGTCGACGACACAATTGGTTCTCCCTATATTATATTTGATGTTGTGATGGAACTACTGCAGGTATGTGTACCACTTTTGATGGCGGTCGTTCTGCAACTTCCCTTGTGTCTGTATGAACTGCAAAGGCTTGTGATCAATGTGGATGATTGTCTCATTTCTAAGAATGTAATGTTTCCATTGATGGAAGGATTGCACAATGGAATACATTTCCTTGTCATAGGTGGGGTATTTCTAGATGATATTTGAGAGTGTCACACTATGGTATGCTACTGGATGACTATGCTGAGTGAGAACTGCACCTACAACATAGTCAAATGCATCTGTCTCAATCTCGAACAAATATTATAGATCAGGTAAGGAGAGTACTAGAGTTGAGCACAAGTGATGCTTCAAATCATCAAATGATCGTTGTTGTTCCTTTCCCCATGCTAATTTTTCCTTACCATCACCCTTGGTCTCTTGGCTAAGGGCCCATGCAATATGGGAGAATCCCAACATGAACCGTCGGTAGAAGTTGGCAAGTCCCAAGAAGATCCAAAGATAGGTTAGTGTGGTCAGGGCTGACCAGTCATAGATAGATTGGATCTTAGCTCAATCCACATGTACCCCATGCTCCTCAACAATGTAGCCCAAGTATTGGACTTTTGTCATGCCAAAGGAGCATTTTTCCAAGTTGGCATATAGCTTGTGTTGTCACAGAGTGCTCGAAACCTGCTAAATATGTTTCATGTGCTCTTCCCAAGTTCAACTGAAGATGAGGATGTCATTCGGCTATACCAGTACAAAATATTTGGTAAAGGGTCTCAATACATCATCCATCAGCCTCATGAAAGTGGTTGGTGCATTTATTAAGCCAAAGGGAAGGACCAACCATTCGAAGAGACCTTCTTTAGATTTGAAAGTTGTCTTCCATACATCAGTCGGTTTGATGGGAACCTGGTGGTAGCCATACTTAAGGTCAAAATTGATGAAGAGATTTTCCCCCCTGAGTTGTTCAAGAAGGTCATCAATTTGGGGAATTGGGTATTGGTTCTTGACTGTGATTTTGTTTAATGCTTTGTAATCAATAAAGAGTCGTCAGTTCCTATCTTTCTTCTACACTAGGACAATCAGGCTTCCACAAGGGGATGATTTGGGTCTGATGTGCCCCTTTTGAAACAACTCTTGGATTTAATGCCTGATTTTGTCATTTTCCATGAGCGAGCGATGATAGACCAGTCCATTAGGAAGAGGTGCACCGGGGTTAGATCAATTGGATTCTTGATTTGGCAGTGCGTCAATACCCCGATGGGTGAGGAGAAGATGTTTCTATACTCTTCCACGATCCCGTCCACTTGCTTCTACTGCAGAGAGAGGATTTTTGTAGAGGCCACATATGTGGTGGCTATTAGATGCTTACTATGAGCATGGATCACAAAGAAGACAAAATTCCTAGTCTATGAAATAACCTTACTGCATTTCTTAGTAGAGATTAAAGAAATAAAAGTAGGCGATGCTACCTCTGGTATCTTATGCAATTGTCTAGAAAAAGTAATAATAACATTGTGGGGTCTAGACTCATACAAAACATGTCACTTCCACAAATATGATTGTCCTAAAAGAACATCACAAAATTGAAGGGGAGACATATCACATAATACCTTGTCTTTGAAGGGCTTGATGTTGTAGGGAAGACGATATTGTTAGTTGATGTGAATATCTCATCCTTGGCGAAGCTAGTCGATTGTGTAGGGTTGAAGGTGCGGTGTCATCAGAAGTTCTAGCCACTTGACGACCTCTGATGATATCGAGTTCTTCTGAATGTCGCTATCAACAATGAAATAAAGTGGATCGCCCTTTACCCACATATGTGAGTGAAATAGGCATTCCCCTTCCTCTGGTTCTTCTAGTTTGCTTGGTTGGACTTTGGTGGTAGCGACAATGGCGTTGGGTTTGACATTGATAATCTGTTTGCCTCCTTCTGGATTTGATTCAAAGTCAGAATCTTCCTTTGACTTGGAATTTTTTAGCTCGACCACCAGTGACTGCTTGGAGCTAAATTCTTCGGTGTTGTGTCAAGGGATTTTATGGTATTCACACCACTTTCCCATGTCCTTCTTTGAATTCTCATTACCCTTATTGTGTTGCGGATTTGACTGGTTTTCCTAAGAGTGGCCATTTTTTTTTGTCTCTTGTTTTGTGGGTTGGGGCCACCTTTTCCCTGCTTCAGCTGTGAGGAGTTTGCAGATCCAAACTCTTTCCTCTTCTGCTTAAATTTATTCTCGATCTTAAGAGTGTATCTATAAGCCACAACTAATGATGTGATGTCCAGAAAATCCATTTATGTTTGAATGTATCTATGTAAACAACCACTGTAATTGAGCACTAGATTTCATTCAGAGTCTTTGATACCCAATTTGGTGCACATGGTTTGGAAAATATTGGTGAAATATGGTACTATCTGGTCCCTTTCTTGACACAACATGGTCCGTATTGTGTATTGGTCCTCATAGCTTCCAACAAGGTAGTAATGTTCTTTAATGGCATCAATGAAGGAATCCCGTGTGGGGGAAACCACAAATATTGTAGATTCCTCTATGGCCCTTTGCTCAGAGTAAGTATCCCACCAATCCTTAACATGGGGGATGACCTTTTGAGGAGTGAAAAGTATTCTTTTCCCTATCAAAAAAATTGTGGATCGAAAAATACCCTTCGAGCAGATTCCACCACTTATCTATATCATCCACATCTATCATTCCTTCAAATAATGGAATATAAAAAATTACTTGTACCTTGAAGTGGGTTGCATGGTCGCTTGATGAAGATGTGTCTCCTATGGGCAGTCCCTGAAATATCTGTGAAAATTTGTCCATCATTTCATTCCTTTGTCACGGTGCAAGCCAAGGAAGGGGGGAGTGTTGAACTCAAAATCATTGTCACCCACAACCTTGGTGATAGTGTAAGGCCCATAGCGAAGTGGATGAAGCTTCCGATGGGTCCTTGTAAGAAATTATTTCTGCAAATGTAACTAGACCTTGTCTCCCACTTGAAACTTGTGCGGTACCTGGTGTTGATCATGGAACTACTTGTACTGAGAATTGGATATCTACAAAATATCATGGACTTGTTGGAAGATGTGTTGAATCCGCTCAATGAATCTTGTGGCTTTGTCAATGTCATAATGAACATGGGGAAAATCTTTTTGTGTGGTAGCAAGAGGTAGTGCAACATCAATGGGACCCAAGGGTTGGAATCCCAACTCTACTTGAAAGGGGCTATTGAAGGTGGAACTATGGAGAGACCTGTTGTAGCTATGTTGAACATAGGGAAGAATCACATCCCATGTATTCAAATGCTTAGATTTATTCATGCATAGTATGTGCACAATCATCCAATTGACAACCTCTGTTTGGCCATCGGTTTGAGGGTGGAAGGCAGTGGATTTAGTGAGCTTGGTGTCCAATAGTGACCAGAGACTCGACCAAAATGTGTTGAGGAACCTGTTGTCCCGATTGGAGATGATGGTATGTGGTATCCCAAAATGGACCCACACTCATTTGAAGAATACTTTGGTAGTATCTGTCATTGTGATGCTCTTCTTGTAGGCTGTGAGAATGGCCATCTTTGAAAACTGATCAACCACCACAAATACACAATCATTTCCTTGCTTGGTGGATGGAATTCCAAACATGTAATCCATCGAGATGGATTCCCAAGGCCTCTCGGGAGTAGGAAGAAGGGTGTGTAAGCCTTGTTTCTTGATGGTTGGCATGTAAATGGCATAGTCAATGAAAGATATGATATACTTGTTGACTTCATGTCGAATTTTTGGACTATAAAAATGTTTATGTAGAATGGCCACAGTTTTATCCATACAAAAATATATCGTCATTCGACTGTAGTTAGCCTCCTAAATCATCTTTGCATGCTCACTTGTAGGAACACAGAGAGCGTTAAGATGGCATCACAGTCCATCCTGAATGTGAATATCGATGACATTCACGCATGTACCCTATGCAAATATTTAATAGGTGGTGGCGAAGTTAGGATCTTGTTGATAAAGTTGGGGCCACTCAGATGCCTCATGCCCATAGGAATGGATCATGGCGGTGATTGCAGCCACAAGAGGTCGAGTGAGGTAGTCAATGACACATTTTTTGCTCCATGTCTTATACTTGATGTTGAGATGCAATTGTTGCAAGTATGTGGAACACTTTTGATTGTGGTCGTTATGCAACTTCCCTTGTGTATATATGAAATGTAGAGGCTTGTGATCAGTGTGTATGATTGTCTCCTTTCCTAGAATGTAATGTTTCGATTGACGATGAGATTTCACAATAGAATAAATTTCCTTGTCATATGTGGGGTATTTCTGGATGGTATCTGAGAGTGTCTCACTATGGTATGCTACTGGATGACCATGCTGAGTGAGAATTGCACCTACAACGTAGTCAGATGCATAAGTCTCAATCTCGAATGATTGTTACAAATAGGGTAAGGAGAGTGCTGGAGCTGGGCACAAGTGATGCTTTAGATAATCAAATGCTCATTGTTGTGCCTTCCCCCATGTGAAATGTTCCCTGCCACCTACCTTGGTCTCTTGGCTGAGGGCCCATGCAATATGGGAGAATCCCAACATGAACTGTCGATAGAAGTTGGCAAGTACCAAGAATCTCTGAAGCTCGGTTAGTGTGGTCGGGGCTGGCCAGTCACATATGACTTGGATCTTAGCTGGATCCACATGTACCCCATGCTCTTCAACAATGTATCCCAAGTATTGGACCCTGTTCATTCCAAAGGAGCATTTTTCCGAGTTGGAATATAGATTTTTTTTTTGCAGCATTCTCAAAACCTACTGAATATGCTGCATGTGCTCCTCCCAAGTTCTACTAAATATGAGGATTTCATCCAGATATATCACTACAAAAGAGTTGGTGAAGGGTCACAATACATCATCCATTAACCTCATGAAATTGGGTGGTGCATTTGTTAAGCCAAAGGGCATGACCAACCATTCGAAGATACCTTCTTTAGATTTGAAAGTTGTCTTCCATACATTAGTTGGTTTGATGGGAACCTGGTGGTAGTCAAACTTTAGGTCAATATTGCTGAAGAAATTCCCCCCTTGAGTTGGTCAAGAAGGTCATCAATTCAGGGAATTAGGTATCGGTTCCTGACTATAATTTTCTTTAATTCTCTATAATCAATGTAGATCCGCTAGGTCCTATCTTTCTTCTGCACCAGGACAATCAGTCTTTTGCAAGGAGAGGAGTTGGGTCTGATGTGCCGCTTTTGAAGCAACTCTGGGATCTGATTCTTGATTTATTCATTTTCCATCTGCGAGTGATGATAGAATGGTCCATTAGGTAAAGGTGTAGCAGGGGTTATATGAATTGGATGCTTGACTTGGAAATGCGTCGGTACCTCGATGGGTGAGAAGATGATGTCTTTGTACTCTTCCACGATCACCTCCACTTGCTTCTGCTACAAAGAGAGTCTCTTTGTAGAGGCCGCGGATGTGGAGGAGACCTTCTTCTTACTGTGAGAATAGATTAGAAAGAAGGAAGACTTCCCAGTCTGCGAAATAACCTTAGTGCATTACTTAGCAGAGATTAAAGAAATAGTAGTAGGTGGCGCTACCTATGGTATATTATAAAATTTTCTACCCAAAGTAATAATAACACTGTGGGGTCTAGACTTATACACAACATGTCACTTCCACAAATATGGTTGTCTTGAAATAACATAACAAACTTCAAGGGGATAAATATCACATAATACCTCACCTTTGAAGGGCTTGATGCCATAGGGAAGATGACATTGTTGGATGATGCAGAGATCTCTTTCTTGGTGAAGCCAACCGATAGTGTACGTCTATAGGTGCAGTGTCATCATCAAGTCTAGTTGCTTGACAACGTCTACTGATATTAGGTTCTTTTGAATGTCGCTATTGAAAATAAAATGAAGTGGAGCCCCCTTTACCCACATCTATGAGTGAAATAGGCGTTCCCCTTCCTCTTGTTCATATGGTTTTCTTGGATGGAATTTGGTGGTAGAAATAGTGGCGTTGGGTTAGGCATCGATAATCCGCTTCCCTCTTTCTGGATTTGATTTAGAGTCAGATTCATCATTCTAACTCTGACTCGGAAGCTTTCATCTTGACCACCAGTGACTGCTTGGAGTGACATTCTTTGGTGTTATGCCAAGGGATTTTATGGTATTCACAACAATTTCCCCTGTCCTTCTTCGACTTCTCATTACCCTTCTTGTGTTGCAGCTTGGACTGGTTGTCCTAAGAGTGGCCATATTTTCTCTATCCCTTGTTTTATGGGTTGGGGCTGCCTTTTCCCTGCTTCAACCGTGAGGAGTTTGCAGATCCAAATTCTCGTCTCTTCTACTTAAATTTCTGCTCGATCTTGACATTGACATCATATCTATAAGCCGAATCTAATGATGTGGTGTATAGAAACTCCATTTCTGTTTGAATGTATCTATGCATAATTCCATGGTATTTGAATCAATAATAATCCCCCAAGATTGGAGGTATGGGCAAAGGGATAGCCTCCCCATTGTGCAAAAGTTTCCCCAAGAGATATGCCCCTAGGGAAGGGTGTTCTAACCCATGGGAAACTAAACCATCACAACATATTACTATGGTGGAGGTGGAATGAATCCCACTCCCCATGCTAAAATCTAGGCTAGGATGCCCACTATAAGAGGATCTAGTTGTGGTCATTATAATTGATTGGATGAGAATAGGAACACTAGGTACACTAATGGATGGAAAACAAAACATGATTGATGTCCCCCAAATAGAGGGACCTCTAGAAAAATGAATATATGGTGTAGGTCCAATGGCACTCAAGGGTGGTAATGTGGACATCGGTGGGATGCCCCAAATACCACTTGTAGATGGGATTGATGGCTCAACAACCCTTGATGAAAAAATTGGGGCTGACATGGTGTAAAGACTTCTAAAAAAGGAAAAAGTTTCACTAAAAATCTCCCTTACCTAGACAAGTACACGTGCTTCAGGATTAGCCAAAGGAGGGTTAAATTTTGGTGGAGGAATTTCATCGACCACTTCCAATTCAACCATACCATTCTCCTCAAAATAAACATAGGACTCTTCAAATTTGCGATCACCTATATCACACTGCTTCAGAGGAGGTTGTGCCTCTTGGATGGGATCCAATCCTCATAATCGATGATACCAATGTGATGATTCAACCACAATGAAAAAAATATGTGAAAATAAGAAACAAAATTCAACCTAAGGGTGACATAGACTCGGAACCAAAGAGCACACCTTTATCAAGCCTAGGATAACTTCAAGAAAACTAATAGCTTAGGGGGTATTCCAAAATACAACACTCTGGGCGATATGAAGTCCCTATAATATTGGCAAGTGAAGGTATCAGGGGAAGTTATGATGAACGATGTGAAACAACCCTGACTGGTGCAAGCAACCTTTATTAAGGTGGGAACCCTATGGGGACATTGAGACCGTGAAAAAAATTCTTACCTAGGTACTACATGCATGTCCCACCTGTAATGCAATATTCCAAATATAATATAATATGAAGAACAAAAATATTCAGCAAGCAATGGCAAAACAACAATGAAATATCTAGAATAATATCATAACAATACTATAATAACACTAAAAAGAGCACCTTTATTAATGATAGCAATGTTCACTTGCCTCTTCGAGGGGGAAACCTCCAGTAGAGAAGAGATCTATTACAATAATATCCAATATGTCCTACTCTTATTATACTAATTCTACCTTCTAAGGAAACTTCTAGAGGAAGATATTTCTAGAAGAAGAAGCTTCTATTAGGTCTTCTTACATTGACTTATTCTCCTTTATTTATTAGGATTTATTAATTAATGTCACCCTTTATTACATAGAAAGCATATCTAAATTAACTAATGACCCATGAAGAGGGGTTAGGATCGGATCCTAACATGCCCTCCTCCTTCAAAATAAGTCTTGTCCTCAAGGCTGAAGATGCAGAAACTGTTGGATTATGGCCACGGGTTCCCAAGTCTCATCCTCTGTTGAGGTGTCCTTCCACTTGATTAGAACTTCCTTGATAGTTCTGCCATGCAACTAGTGTTCACAAGAATTGAGGACTGCTTCTAGTTGAATCCAAAGGGAGCCTTCTTCATCTAATTCCGGAAGTATTTTTTAGACACTGCAATTCTGTCCAACCACTTTCTTCAGGCAGGAAACATGGAACACTGGATGGATTTTGAAAGTAGTTGGAAGGGCCAATGTGTAGGCCATTGAACCAATATGCTTGATGATAAAGTAGGGCCCATAAATCTTGGGTGCTAGCTTGTGTTGTCCCTGGGCTTTGAGAGATGTTTTTTTGTAAGGTTGGAGCTTGAGAAACACTTGATCACCTTCTTGAAAAACCCTTTTTGAATGATGTTGGTATGCTTGTTGTTTCATGAGATTTTGGACCATGTCAAGGTTATCCTTTAGAGCCTTTAGGGTATATTTTAGACCTTGCAACATTTTATCAATAGATTGGACCTTTGATGTTCCTGGAAGATATGCAGTGATTTTAGGTGGGCTTTGACCATACATTTCTTCATATGGGGTCATTTTAGTCGTCATATGATAGGAATTATTATACCACCACTTAGTCAAGGGAATCCATTGCAACCATTGGTGTTGTTTGTCTGAAGCAAAAAACCTCAAGTAGGTTTCCAAACACTTGTTGACTACTTTCCTATGACCATATGATTGGGGTGATAGGTTGTGCTCATGTTTAGTTGGGTGCCCTGCAATTTAAATATCTCTTGCCAAAATGTGTTGGTGAAAGTTGGGTCACGATCATATACAATATAGGTGGGCATGCCATGTAACTTGAAAATATTATCAAGGAAAATCTATGCTACTAGTGTCGATGTGAAAGGGTGGGGTAAGGCACAAAAATGAGCATACTTGGAGAGGTAATTAACCACCACCATGCCAATGAACTTGTTACTATATTTAGGAAGGCCTACTATAAATTCCATGGAGATGTATGTCCACATAGAAGATGGAATGGGTAGGAATTGTAGAGGTCTTGAAGACTTGATAGTTTCACCTTTATTATGTTGGCATAATTCACATTCGATGAAAAAGTTAAGGATATCTTTCTTCATGCTTGCCCAGAAAAAAGAATGATGAGCATGATCTTAGGTCGTTTGGAAGCCTGAATGACCCGCAATAGCAGATGAGTGCAACTCATTTAGGAGCCTCATCTTGAGTGCTGACAAGGGAGACAGAACCAGGTGATCCTTAGATATGAGAATATTTTCCTGCCAAGTGTATCCGATGGGAGGATTAGGGTCCTTTTGAAGGTGCTAAATTAACCTAGATAGAGTTAGTTTATTTAACCACTCTTGATGTACTTATTCAATACAATTAGGGGTCGATAAGGATAAGGAAAAGAGGGATTAGTCCTCCTAGTGTTTCCTAGAAAATGCATATGCTACTATATTGTCTTTTCCCTTTTTATAGATGATATCATAATCATAACCCAACATTTTGGTCACCCACTTGTTTTGTTATGGGGAGGATAACCACTACTCCAAAAGATACTTCATACTATGGTGATCTGTTTTGATCTGAAAATGATGCACCAAAAGATATGGCCACCATGTGTGCACCGCATGGAGAATGAACATCATTTATTTTTCGTATGTAGATCTTCCTGGATTGAGGCCACTCAATGCTTTGCTAGTAAAGGCCACAAGTCTACCATCTTGTGTGAGTACTGCACCTAGACCATTAAAAGAAGCATCGGATTCCACCAAAAAGGTTTTTTTGAAGTAAGGAGTGGCTAGGACCAGAGTAGTGCACATGGCCTTTTTTAATGCTATAAAGGCTTGCTCAGCTGCAGGTGTCTGATGAAATGCATTCTTCTTAAGAAGGTTGATCAAGGGCTTAGAAATTTTTCCATAACGGTGGACAAATTTCCTGTAATATCCTATGAGACTGAGAAAACCCCTTAGGTTCTTTAAAGTCATGGGTCATGGCCACTCCTACATAGATTGTATCTTTTTGGGGTCCACTTTTATGCCGTCTCAACCCAAAATGTGTCCCAAGTATTGCACTTTTCTAACTCCAAAGGAATATTTGATCATTTTGACAAATAATTGGTTGTACTGCAGCAAATTAAGGACTTTTTCCACATGCAGAAGGTGGCTATCCCAAGTCTGGTTGTCGATGAGGATGTCATGAAAGAAAACCATGACAAAATGTTGAAGGTAAGGTTTCAATATTTTTTTCATGAGATTTTTGAAGGTGGATGGGGCATTGCAAAGGCCAAAAGGCATGACCAAAAATTCATAATGTCCTTCATGAGTTTTGAAAGAAGTCTTTGGAATATCTTCCTTCATCTAGATCTGGTGATAACCGGAGCATAAGTCTAATTTGGTGAAGACATAGGCATCTTGGAGTTCATCCAATAGATCATCAATGATAGGAATGAGAAACTTGCCTTTGATGGTCAGTTTATTCAAGGCATGAAAATTGGTACACATGCGCCAAGTACCTTATTTCTTTAAGACCATCACCATAGGAGAAGAATAGGGGCTGGTACTAGGGTGAATTACCCATGCCTCCAATAATTCTTGTACCATATTTTCTATTTCATTTTTTTGAGAAAATGGATACCTGTAGGGATGTACATTGAGGGGTTGATTGCTCGACAGGAGAGGGATGCTATGATCAGGCTCACCCCTGAAACGAGGTAAATCCATGGGAACTTCAAAGACCTTGGGGTACCTATCCAATATTACTTGCAGGATGGGAGGGACTATCAGAGAGGCATGATCAGTGACCTGGATGACATGCAATTGAGAAATCACACCATGGTGGCCTTTCTTCAACAATTTTTCCATCCTATGAGAATTGATGATTTTAGGAGAGACTGCTTGGATACCTCATAGGTTATAGGTGGGAGCCTCTTGGGTGAATCTCATACATAACTCCTGATAATCCATTGTGATTGGTCCTAGAGTGTGAATCCATTCCATAGCCAAAACTATATCACATCCCCCCATGGAAATAGAGAACATGTGGGTTTTCAGATGATAATCACCCATTTGGAGTTTTACATTCTCACAATGGCCCCCACACTTCATTGTACCTCCATTAGCGATGAGAATTTGAAAATTAGAAACAGGGTGGACAAACAATGGGTCTCTTTAGCAATCATGTTATGAATAAAATTATGGGTACTACCACTATCAATAAAAACCACAAATGACCTATGTTTGATGTATCCCTTGATCTTCAATGTCTATAGGTATGAAATACGTGAGATGGAATGAAGAGATATGTTAGGTTCCTCTGGTGCCACCGAGGAAGAAAAAAAATATTTAGCATGAACACTTGGTTGAGCATCCTCTGGGTCAAGAGCCTCATCTGAGGGTATATCTTCATAGGAAGAGGAAGTTGATGTTGAAATATTGTAATTGTGAAGTATATTCTACTTATTAATGAGTTATTATCTTATATATCAATCCCCCTTTATGGATTGATCATGTTAGGACTTATGTATGACCAAATTCCCTTTTTTGGATTGATCATTTCAGGACTTATGTATGACCAAATCCCCTTTTGTGGATTGGTCAAACCCTAATTATATGATCCTAATTGAGAAGTCATACCCTAGGGATAATTAAAGTGGTTTTAGCCACTAATTGAAGAAGTTGTCCCTGCTTGATGAAAGGACAAAACCCTAGTGCTCCTTATCTAGTATAAATAAGAGAGGCTAGTGCCTCATTCTATCACTCACTCGATTCAATCATCCAGTGCACATGCTTGAAGGAAGCTACAATTGTTGAAAGAAAGAAGAGAGAGGTGCATTGCTAAGTCTTGGATATTCTCTAGTGTTTGGTTTATTATCTTGGCATTGTATTGAAAATCTATATTAAGGAAGCTTTTGTTGGGTTTTCTCCCCCATGAGGGTTTCCGAGGATAAATGATGTGTACCTTGTGTTTTTGTTTCTTTCAGTGATCCTTCTTATGCTATTATTGTCTAGTAAATTGAAAAGAACTAAATAGAAGATATAAAATATACATGGTATCAGAGCTTGACAGAATAGAGCATCTTTCACTAGGTAACAAAAAATGTCATTGTTGTAGGTATTTTTGTTGGAAGAGAATTTCATCCAAAAAACTATTTAGGGAAGTGCACCCTAGCCTACCGAACTCATTGGTAGCTTGAGCACAACTTTTCAGTGGCCAGAGCCTTCGAAAAGTGAAACCCTAGTTTTCACTGGTACCTGAAAACTAGAAAACCAAGAAACTAGAACCAGTACCAAAAGTACCAGTCCATATTTGTGTAGGCCCAGTTTCAAGGGGTAAAATTTGGATTTTTCTGAAAACAGAATGCACCAAACTACTCACCTCAACCAAGCGCACCTCCTGGTAAGTTCATATTTAATTTATGAGAACTTTCAACTTTTGGTCATTTTCCCAGCTCCAGGTCAAGATGTCTACAAGCACCATGCTTCTTGACATGTTAGAAGGTGTGGATAACTTCCATGCCTATAAGTATAGGATTTCACTCATTCTTGAATAGAATTACCTTGCTCAAGGAAAATGTACCAGAAGTCGCAGATGCTACAACTAAAGCAAAGTACTAGAAGGATATGGTTAGGTCCAAAATAATCATTGTAGACTCTATTAAAGACCATTTGATCCCTCAAGTGTCTTCTAAGAATACTCCAAAATAAATGTTTGATTCCCTAACTAGAATTTATGAAGGAAGGAACATTAATCGGAAGATGAACTTGAGAACCCAACTCAAGAATACAAAGATGCAGAAAGGAGAAATTGTTCATGACTATTTATCTAGGGTTTCTCAATTCAAGGAACATCTAGAAGAAATTGGAGAAAACATAAATGAATATGAACTCATAATGATAGCTCTTAATGGTCTCACAATACCTTGGGATGCCTTCATCCAAACTATCTATGCAATAAAGGAGAAACTCCAATTTGGCAGTCTTTTGGAAGAATGTGTTCAAGAAGAAGCAAGAGTAGCTAACTGAGAAGCATTTCTTTTAAGGGATGAATATCAAGTGCTATATATTCATTCTAAAGGAGTAAAGAGAAGGTATCACTTCAAGAAGGAGACCCACCTACATAAGTAATCTCAATCCCCAAAGAGATTCACCCATTTCCATAAATAATCTCACCCTCTAAAGAGATTCCATAATTTTCAGAAAGGTCAAAGAAGAGAAAAGGATTTATCCTCTTATCAATGTTCCCATTGTGACAAGATGGGACATATTTCTAATAATTTTCCAGCTAGAAATAAAAAAAGACACCACACCCATGCATTTGAAGATGATGAGCCACCCACGAAGATGATTAAAATAATATTGAAGACTATGTTTTATTCTCTTCCCTATAAAGATCTGTGTCACCCGAAAAGGAAATTTGGCTCATAGATAGTGGTTGTTATAAGCACATGATATGTCAGAGAGACATTCTATCTACCCTTATAAAAAATAAATTTCCCTAGAAAGTTACACTTGGAGATGATTACTAGTACCCTATCAAAGGAGTGGGAGAATCCACCTACAAACTTGATTCAGGGACCCTGATGAAGATGAAGGATGTACTATATTTACCAAGTTTGATGAAGAACTTACTTTCTATATCAGCTTTAGATAAGAAAGGTTTCAGGGTTGCATTCATAGATGGTGAATTTCTTATTTGGGCTAAAGAAAAAATCATAGAAGATGCAATTGTTATTGGAATAGAAAAAGGTGGCATGTATAAGTTAAAATCTCACTCAGATGCATCCTTGATTCAAATGCATCCTTGAATCACTCCAATGAGAGTCCATGTGAACTTTGGCATATAATACTAGCTCACATCAACTACAAATCCTTACCATATGTGAGCAAGGTAGTTACAGGTATATCATAATTCAAAGTTGATCATGAAGGTGTGTGCAAGGGATGTGCACAAGGAAAGAACATAAATAATCCTTTCCTGAAGAGAGACAGTA
Organism: Picea mariana; assembly: GCA_032191745.1. NCBI lineage: Eukaryota > Viridiplantae > Streptophyta > Pinopsida > Pinales > Pinaceae > Picea > Picea mariana. The sequence goes on along the minus strand of JASDQU010435459.1, from coordinate 26,424 downwards.
AAGCAGAAGGAGTCTTGGAGCTCATCCACTCATATGTATGTGGCCCAATGCCATCAACCTCTGTTAGTGGGTATGTATACTATGTGTCATTTATTGATGATTATTCTCGCAAGACGTGGGTTTACTTCTTGAAATCAAAAGATGAAGTGTTTGGAAAATTCAAGGAATTCAAAGCCTTGATAGAGAATCTCTCTAAAATAAAAATCAAGATACTCAGGTCAGATAATGGAGTAGAATACACCTCAAAAGAATTTTTAATATTTTGCATAGATGCTAGGATTAAGATGGAGGTCACCACTCCCTACAATCCTCAACAAAATGCTGTAGAAGAAAGCATGAATATAACTATAATGGAAGCAGTGAAGACTATGATCCATGTTCAATATCTTCCAATACACTTATGGGATGAAGCAGCAAGAACAACAATGTATGTCCAAAACAAAGCAACAAGAACAACAATGTATGTCCAAAACATATTATCCCATAGTGCACTTGGATTCAAAACCCTCGAAGAAATGTTCTCTAGAAAGAAGCCATAAGTAAGACATCTCAATATATTTGGTTGTCCAATGTTTGTACACATTCCGAAAGAAAGGGGAACCAACATGGACCCTTTAGGAAAGAAGGGAATATTTGTTGGATACTATGAGGTCTCTAAGGCCTTCAAAATTTACATACCAGGTTACCATCATATTGAGATCAACAGAGATGTAACCTTTGATGAATATGAAACACTCAATAAATCAAGAAGATGTCATCTTGAAGAAGTATATGAAGAAGAGCCTATAGCTCCCAGAGTTGTAGAACCAGTGAGGGAAGTTACAAATACCAATGATGATGAGATTCAAGAAGATCATGATATGATATAATCTCAAGAACCTCCCTAGATGACGATCTCTCACAAGAGAAAGACAACTTGGGAAAGGGAACTTATTCAATATGGAGAGAAGTATGGTGCCCCAGAAGGAACCATGAGACACATCAATAAACCTAAGCCATTCTCCAGTTATACGACTTTGATTTGTGATATCATAGAAAAGGAGCCTACTTGCTTTGAAGAATCCATCCAAAATAAAGAATGGGCAGATGCCATGACAAAAGAATAACGATCCATTATAAAGAATGATGTATGGGAAATAGTTCCTAGAAAGAAGAAAAAAGATATCATATCTTCCAAATGGTTATACAAGATAAAACATGTTGTTGATGGAAGTAGCTAGACACACTTCTATCAGAACCATCATAGCTCTTGCAACCAAGATGAAGTGGAAGATACACTAGATGGACGTGAAAACAACCTTATTAAATGGTGTTATTGAAGAAGAAGTGTATATAGAACAACCTCAAGGGTTTGAAGTTGAAAACAGAAAGACTCATCTCTACAGGTTGAAGAAGGATATGTATGGATTGAAGCAAGCTCCCAGAGCTTGGTATGGAAAAATTGACAGTTTCCTGACGATATTGGGATTTACCAAGAGTAAAGTTGATTCTAACCTTTACTTCAAGGTTATGAATGATGAACCAGTTATATTTCTATTGTATGTGGATGACTTATTCTTAACTAGAGAAGAAAATCTCAACACTGATTGTAAGAATAAGCTCACTGCAGAATTCGAGATGAAAGACCTAGGCATGATGCACTATTTCTTCGATCTTGAGGTTTGGCAGAGCCCAGAGAAGATCTTCCTTAACCAAGGGAAGTATGAAGTTGAAATACTGAAGAGGTTTGATATGTTGGAATGTAAATCCATGAATACACCCATGGAAACAAAGTTGAAGCTCCTGGTTGATACTTCATCAGAATTGGTTGATGCTACATTGTACAAATAGAACATTGGATCATTGATGTATCTAACAAATACCAAGCCAGATATATGTTTTGTTGTGAACACCTTAAGTCAGTATCTGGTATATCCCATACGTGTTCACCTTGTTGCTGAAAAACATCTGATGAGATACCTTAAGGGTACATTGGAATTTGTTTTTTGCTATAATGGAGATCATGACTTCAAACTGGTTGGTTATACCTATTCATATTGGGATTGAAGTGTTTCTAATGGAAAGAACACTTTAGGATGTTGTTTCAGTTTGGGGTCAGCCATGACTTCATGGTAGAGTAGGAAGCAATCCAGTATTTCTCTCAGCACAATAGAAGCAGAATACATTGTTGCATGTTCCTCTAGTTGTGAATCCATATGGCTTCGAAATTTATTGACATGTCTATTTGATCTAGAGATGGAAGCAACCATGATTTTATGTGATAACCAGAGTTACATAAAGATGACAGAGAACCCTGTGTTCCATGATAATTCAAAGCACATAGAAATCCGATATCACTACATTTGTGATATGGTGCAGAGGGGACCTGTAAAGCTCCAATATGTTGGCACAGATGAGCAGGTTGCAGATATGTTGACCAAGCCTCTGTCTCATGTAAAGTTTGAATACTTTTGAGACAATATTGGTATTGTACGAAAGGACCTCCCTCAAAAGGGGGAGTGATTTTGATGATACTATCGTATCTTGACCGACAACGAGTAGCTCAATTAGGATTTTATATCCTAGGGGACTGATCATCCTTGGACAGATCCCAAAGGTTCGATAAGGATGGTCTTTCATAGTACCTGTGCATGTCTATGCTAGCTGTTGTCATTAGTGGTAGATCCATTAGGATTTTTATAATCCTAGGGAATCTTATGATTCTTGGGTAGATCTTGAAGGTTTGGTAAGGATGGTATGTTAGAGTACCATGTGGTAGCTTCGTTAGGATTTTACATCCTCAGGAATCTTATGATTCCTGGGCAGATCCCTAGGGACTGTCAGAGTACCACAATTTTTTTTTGTTACACCTTCCTCATTCTATTTCTATATGATTATGATGTTGTTTCTCTGACCTCTTTCTGTGATTATGTTGTTGCTCCAAGCTCATGCCGTGATGATGTTTCTCTAGCCTCATTTTTTGATGATGTTGTTGCTCTAGCCTAGTGTTGTGATTTTGTTGTCGCTCCAACCTCGTGTTGTTGTTATATACTTTATGCTAACTGATGTTGATGTTTCAGATTCCATCTCCATGCTGTGAATGATTATGATGGTGATTCTATTCCAGCTCCATGTTTTGAATGATGATGATGATGATGATGATGCTCCATCTCCATGATGTGAATGATGATGTTATTGATGATGAGAAAAACTTCCGATGATTTATAGATATTCCAGTCAGTGTTTCAGATGTTGTTGTTGTTGCTTCTCTCTCTCTCTCTTGATGATGTTGTAGAATACCCTTCTTGTTAAGGGGGAGTGTTGAAATATTGTAACTGTGAAGTATATTCTATGTATNTCCATGTTTTGAATGATGATGATGATGATGATGCTCCATCTCCATGATGTGAATGATGATGTTATTGATGATGAGAAAAACTTCCGATGATTTATAGATATTCCAGTCAGTGTTTCAGATGTTGTTGTTGTTGCTTCTCTCTCTCTCTTGATGATGTTGTAGAATACCCTTCTTGTTAAGGGGAAGTGTTGAAATATTGTAACTGTGAAGTATATTCTATGTATTATTGAGTTAGTATCTTATAGATAAATCCCCTTTTGTGGATTGATCATTTCATGACTTATATATGACCAAATCCCCTTTTTTGGATTGGTAAAACCCTAATTATATGATGCTAATTGAGAATTCGCCCCCCTAGGGATAATTAAATTGGTTTTATCCACTAAGTGAAGAAGTCGTCCTTGGTTGATGAAAGAAAACAACTCTATCACTCCTCAACTAGTATAAATAAAAGAGGCTAGTGCTTCATTCTGTCACTCACTCAAGTCACTCATCCAGTGCACAAGTTTGAAGGAAGTTGCAGTTGTCGGAAGAAGGAAGAGAGAGGCACATTGCTCAGTATTGGATATTCTCTAGTGTTTGGTTTATTATCTTGGCATTGTATTGGCAATCTATATTAAGGAAATTTTTGTTGGGTTTTCCCCCCCATGAGGTTTTCCCAGGATAAATGTTGTGTACCTTGTGATCGTGTTTCTTTCAATGATCCTGCTTATGATATTATTGTTTAGTAAATTGAAAAGAACTTAATAACAACTCTAAAATTACCAGTTGATGCATCAATATGGAAAAAAAAAAATTCCCTGCATTTATGTATCAGTGAATACTTTTCATCACAGTAATAGAAAATTCCTTTCTTGTGATGCTCCACCATTTTTGTTGGAGATACCATTTGGACCTTCAAGGTTTGCGTCGGAGATGAAATAACCCTAGGGAAAGGACACGTGGGGAATGTAGCCTTTAAGTTTGGATCCTGAAGGATGGTATCTGCATTTAGTGCTAATTGACATGCCTGCAACCAGGAAGTAGGATGATACATTCTCATGTGAGCCCCGATGGCTTTCTTTAAGCCTATGATAAAACATTCAAGGTAAAATTCATTAGATAAGCCCTCAGTTTGGATAGCCAATTGTTCGAATGTCATGATGAAGTCTCTGACTGATCCAGTTTGGCACAACTTAGTGAGATTTCCCCAATAATGTGTTTCCCTATCAAAATGGGCACAAAATTCTTTAGTGAACATGTTCCAATTGGGTAGTCCTAGATAACATTTCTTATGCCACTGCCACCACTGGAAACATTCTTGATCCAAGTGAAAAACCCCTACATGGAGTTTGGTCTCATAATCCCTAATGTCATGAAGGGAGAAGTATTGTTAAATTTGAGAAACAGATCTGGCTGGGTTGGACCCATCAAATTTATGCATGTCAAATTTGGGCACTTTATTCCAAGAGGGTGGAGAACCCCAAGGTGAGCGGGATGAGTGAGTATACTCATAATGGGAAGAATGAGGCTCCTCGGGACTAGGCTCAACATTATTACCCTTGAGGAGCTACTCCATACCTTGGGATTTCTTATTAAGGACAATTTGTAAGGTTGTCTGGATGGAGGTAATTTTTTGTTCTAGGTTGGACACCTTATCCTCCAAGGTTTCTTGGGACTGAGAGCGAGTGGTAGGCATGGTGAAGGATTAAGTACCAAAGGAGGTGGCGGGGTGAAAAATATTGGCCTAAAAGTGATAGGTACCCAGATGATCAAGACAATGAGAGGAATGCAATGGGATAGGTCTCAAATAAGGGCATCCGGGAAAGGGTTGGGTCCACCTAAAAAAATTACTTAAAAATGAAGGGTACCACTACGATCAAAATGAATAGAGGAATCCAATGGACCAAGTCTCAAATAAGGGTTCAACCTAGCCCTAGATGTTTTTTTTTTACTCTTATGGAGTTATACACCGATTTGAATGATACTATAGAGATGAGATGTCCAAATGCTTAACAGGATGAAATGTGTAGAAATTACACAACGAGAATGCAAGAGACATAGTTGCCTGACAATAGATCTTGTATGTGTTGTTTATGGTCCACCCCAAGGGTTAGGGTATTCGAGGTTTCTATAGACAAGGGTTTTCCTTGTGCTATAGCTCTCTAATATATGCACGAGGTCCAACAATAGTACTCAACCCAATATCTTAGGGCACCAAATAAGAAGGTTAGACCATACACTTAGCCATACTACCTGACTACCCAGGTACTAGAGAGTCTCTTCCCGAGTTTTGTTCTCGGTGACACTATAACAGTTAAGTGATTGATCGGTTTATCTACAATGGGATTTATGATGCCTGTGTCGATCTATATACATGTGTTTTATGATGCGCTACCAGTATAAGGGGTACCAACAAGGGTTACAAGGGTGACCAATAGATGTGTGCTTAAGTACCACTTGTATTTCCTATGTGTATGACTCCCCAACCACGGGCTTATGCATGTAACGACAGATCTATGTAGCTTAAAGACGTTGGAATACATCTCTACCCTGAAAAAAAATTACCCCACAAGCCTTTCCTTGGAAAGAGCTCTGATACCACTTGCAATATTCTAGATATAATATAATGTGTAGAACATAAATATTTAGCAAGCAATGGCAGAACAATAATGATATATCCAGAATAATATCAGAACAATACCAGAATAACACCAAAAATAGCACCTTTATTAATTATATCAATGTTCACTTGCCTCTTTGAGGGGGCAACCTCCAATAGAACAGAGCTCTATTACAATAATCTCCAAGAAAAAATATCCAATTCCTCCTACTCTTATTTATACTAATTCTATATTCTAAGGAAACTTCCAGAGGAAGATCTTTCTTGAAGCGAAAGCTTCTATTAGGTCTTCTTACATTGACTTATTCTCCTTTATTTATTAGGCCTTATTAATTAATTTCGACCTTTATTACATAAAAATCATATCCTACTAACAAATGACCCACAAAGAGGGGTTATGATCAGATCCTAACATGCAATCACCTATGTAGGCTACCTAGTGAAGGTCACTAATTCCAAAGCCTCAGAACCAATGATCAAGCAAACAATTGCAGGTTCATCCACACATAAGGGCAGTGTAACTAAGCCCAAATTTGTGAAGGTGTTATGTCACATAGAGGCGTGGCACTAACAAAACCCTCATATACATAGTGATTGAAGCGATACCACAAACACCAAAACAAGAAAAAAGGGGTAATCTCCCTACTTTCCCCAATCCGACCTCGTTCTGGACTCCTATATTAGAAGAGGTTTCCGAGACATTGGTTGTAAAAATGTATTTTACAGTCTTTAATGGATCTAGGTTTTGTTTTGGTGGCATTAGAGAGTTTACTCTCGAATCCTATTCCAAGGCCCTAAGCCTATCTAATGTCAGTTTTTGAACAAAGAAAAGACTTTAATTGATTTTAATTTATAAATTATTTTCTTATGGTTGTTGTTTATGTGAAAGGGAAAATGGATGAAACTTTTATAGTGTTTACTCTTGACCCAACCAGAGAAATGTAAAAATGCTAATGCACATGTTCAATTCAATGAATTTTAACTATGGGAGGGAGAAGATATATTTTCCTTTGTAAACTTCAAAATGCACCCTTTCAAACACCAAATAACCATGCAAAACAAATCAAATCCAAACTTTTGAGAATATCTCAAACCAAACATTTCAACAATGCACTTTGCTTTTAATGCTTTAAAAGCTTGTAAGCATATATATATATATATATATATATATATATATATATTATGCAAAAAATTCTTAATCTAAAAAATAACATGATCCACAAATAGAAAACCAACAAATCAACAAGAAAGGGTTGTAGGAAATTTGTAGTGAAGCTTAAAAGTCCACTCCAATGTCTCTACAAGAATATCAACCCAAAACTTAACTATGAAAGTAGATCTAGTAATGAACACTAATCAAAAAACCAAATGCAATCGATATAGTACATTACCATATCTGATTAGATATGTTGGGTGCATTGCCCAACTTCAATGGATCACTAGATAGAAAAAAAGTGTAAACAAGCAATCCAAGCAAGTTTCACAAACACACTTCAAAATGAAATCGAAGACAAAAGGGTGTGATGAAAGGAATCAAACAAAGACAATATCCATAAATACAAACTAATCATTGATCTGTGAGACTAGAAAAATAAGATATGATCACAACAATCTAGAAATTTTGCAATTTTCCAAATTTATAGGGGATGTCGCGGGTCTAATGACCTACAACACACAACTAGTCACTTGTCAATGGTAGTGCAACAAGAGACACCCTGTAGAATCTTCCTACTTCTCTTCTTAGTGTTATAATCCTAGATCTATCTTGGACCTATCCCAATCTATGATAAAATAAACCAGATCAGAACATTCATAGGGGAAAAGCAATGATCTATTAATATAAATGACATAAGTACATCAATAAAATTACCTCTTGATGTAGATGCACTCCTATTTTCCCCTTGCTCCTTTCTCCTTCTTATCTCTTCAACCAAGCTAGGAAACCAAACTACAATTGATGTATATGGAGAAGCACCTATGAATTTTGGCAGCATACATATGTAAACAATTCTTCCTCCTCATGCTCAAGATTTTCCTTCTTTATATAGATCCTTGGAAGAGGATTTGGGAGAGCTTCTATATATTCTAGAGACCAATGGATACTTTAATGATTTGAGTTCCAAGGTTCATGCCACGAAGAACAAACTCATCCCTTGCTTTCCTCTTCAAAACTTTGTGAATCTAGAAGGTTACAAAGGGTGTCATGGGTTGCACTATATATGATCCATGACAGGTATCCCTTTGTCCATGCATGACAAGAGACACCCTACAAAAATAATCTAAATATTAATATAGAGTTGTGTCTTGGATTTGAACTTCTACGGTGTTACTCTCTGACCCTGTAGAGTGGAAACTAAGGCTATAACAATCTTGTCATCATAGAACAACACAAGAAGATACTAAGGTCAACAAAAGATCTCATAGACCCAAGATAATAAAAATCAGCTTACCAAATTATTTAGATGTGTGGGAAAACATACAATAGGGAAATAGGAAGGCCCACCCAAGAAATAATGAAGGAGCATCAAGTAAACACACAACATAATAGGACTCATAAACAAACATTGGAAAAACATTCACGCAATATGAAACATCACATAAAAGTTGAAGAAACGAAAATGAAGGCCAAGGTTGATAATTGGTCTCAAAGGAGGATAAGAGAGGCAACAAATATAGTAAAAAAATCCAACTGTCTAAGTTGAGATGACAATTTTACCATTAGTTGAACCTATCACTGTCAACTATCAATAAATATTGTTTAATAATTGATTGTTTGGACCGCATTGCTAATTCGATGTAAAAGGTTTCATTGAAGTAATACACATGTTGATTTTTCATGTATTTAATAATTGAAGGTGGAGATGAAAAAAACAACATAAATATTTTCTTGAATATAAGTCTAAAAGGAGAGTCAAAACATTGAAAATAAAATGGATAATACCAAAATATTTTTTTGAAGATGAGTCTAAGAAGAGGGTCAAAACATTGAAAATAATATGGATAATACCAAAATATTTTCTTTAATATGAGTCTAAGAGGAGGGTCAAAACATTGAAAATAAGATGGATAATACCACAATAACTCCAATACATGATGGAAATTACATTTTCTATGAATTCTTAACTAATATCATATCATCATAGTATGGAGAAATTACTTTGAGAGTGCTTAGAAGACTTGAGAAGCTTTAGATTGCTAATAGAAATACGATTGGTCATTTCTCCTTCCCTAAAACATGTATAACTAGTAATATAATTCTTGGGTTCACCAAGATCAATCACATCCGAAGAAGTGGTTCGAATGAATGTGTGTTAAAACAATTGTGTCTAATGCTAATCCATGATCAATTGAGAATTCTATATGTGTACTTAAAAAGAATGGATTGATACTTAATTAATTTTCACCTATCATCAACCAACACTATATAAACCATAACACATAGGAGCTCAACCAGGAGAGTGGAATTGTCATATAAGGATATTGTTCACAAAATTAACATTAAGTTTGATAAAATTACAAATGAAAAATTTTCCCAAAACAATTGGCAATAAGAAAAATACATCGATGGTAAGAGATCCAAATCACTTAGTAGTCGACCTCTCCAACATGTGACTAGACACTCATTCAAAGAGTTTGTTAGAGAAAGGGATAAAATTTACAATGGCACCAAAAAGGATCCCATTAAAAGACATGATTTATGGGATATTAAAAAGGCATACGACATCTTCCAAAAAGGGAGGTTGAAGAGATTCAACAACATTCTTGAAAAACATTGAGGAGAGAAAAGTCTTTAAAACACAACATAGAAAAGAAAAAAGTATGGCTTTTAAAACACTCAATGAGAATGAATATATTGTTTTTTAAATTTTGAAGAGGGTGGAGTAATGGTGATCTTAAACAAAGCATACTACATTGAAAATATGAATGACCACATAAGTAATAGCATATATTGCAAGAAACACATAAATAAATTATACAAACCATGAAGTCTCAAAGGGCATCAAAGAATCATCATTGAATGAAGAGATTAAAAGGAAAGTTATAAATGAAAATATTAAAAGGAAAGTTATAAATGAAGAAATTAAAAGGAAAATTATAGCCTTTGATCCAATATTCACACCACTCTATGGGCTTCCAAAGATTCAAAAAGTTGGTTTCCCTCTAAGGTCCATTTTAGACACTATAGACACACCAAACTGTAAGATCACTAAGTTTTTAGCCAACAAATGAGAAACTCTAGTAGATAATACATAATCCTACATTAAAGACTTCTTTTGTTATTGAGAAAATCATAGGTATGCATATGGAGGAACAAGAGGTGGTACTAAGTCTAAAAGTTGTCTCTCTCTTTACCATGATTCATATAGAAGAGGCTATCAAAGTTATAGAATATCTAATAGACCTATAAACAAGAAAGTTGGATGGATTGTGCCTCAGATAAGCATTTTCCAACTTTGAAGGAGACTTGTATGAGAAAACCTATGGTGTGGTTATAGGCTTTCTCCTGTCACCAATAGTGGCCAAATTGTTTATGAAAACATTGAATAAAAATTACTCATTGTAGCCCAATTGGTGGGCCCATGTGTGTTGATGACACCTACATTATTTGGGCCTATTATTGACCAAAATGGTGGCCTCTTCAAGGTCCCTTGAGGAGCTAAGAAGGTACCATGTAGGACAAGTGCCCAATTTGACTGCAACACAAATCCTTTCTTGTTCAATCTCATCTCTTACACAAAAGGACTTTGGGAGGCTTCCCTAACATAATACCTTCATCCGAAAATTAGTAGACCAATGCCTATGTGATATAGAGGTGAAGGTAGGAGATTACTTAAGCTAATTGATATAGAATGATAAATAACTAAAAATAATAATACATACCAACAAAATAAAACCACTCAAGATTTGTATGATAAAGCAACAAAATAGTGCAAAAGAGTGGTGAAATCCCTTAACAATTCCTCAAATGTATTTTTAAGTATACCTTTAGGTAATGTGGCTCTAATTTGAGTTGTTCAATTCTTTCCTAAGTTCTCAAATCTGTAAAATGCATAAACAAAGAAAAAAATAATGAGAAATGTGGTCTTTTCAAGGCCTCCCACAAGTGTTAGGCACCTTAGATCACTATATATGTGGGATATGAAGCTTGGGAAGCAAGATAAGAGTGTTTTCCTATGCCCAAAGCTTTAGATTTGTAACAAAATCGTGATTTCCATTTTGCTATAGATCACCTTGTAAATTTGGGGTTCAAATCCCCCTAGGGTCAAAACCCAAAAAAATATTTCAGCCAAGAAATTATTTTGTTGTGGCTTAAAATTACTGATATAATCAAGAAAATAATAGATCTAACTCTAGAAAAAATATAGATATCAAACATGAGTTTTTATGATAAAATACTTACCTTGAATCCCCCCTTTTGGATGAGATTCTTATTGGATATGGTGTAGGATTTGTTGTAAATTTTCATATATGCAAAAAATATCAAAATGCCCTCGTGAAATGGACAATGGAGTGCAAAAAACTAGAGGTTCAAGTAGCCTTAGGGTAGCAATAGCTCTAGAGACAAAATCCTTAAGGTTCTACTAGCCTTAAAAAATAAAGTTGGTTGAAGTAGTGAGGCTTACCTCGGCCTTACTCTTACCTTTAGAGCGTCAGATTGCGATCACAACCCTTTCTAAGTCGGTCGTAGAATTTGGACTAGAATTTGTGTTTGTAGTTGATGGACTATCACCCTCAATCTATTCTAGAATAGTTGTATTGCTTCCAGATGTTGCCAAGAAAGCTTTGCTAGTGGGATGGTCTCCAACTATTAGATCGACATGGATGTGAAATGAAATATCTTCCTTGTTGAAGATACCCCCAATAAGAGTTTTTTGAACACTTGGATTTGAACCACTTGACACCACCAAAGGAGTAGATGAGCTGAAGTCTAGACCTCTCCTTCCATGTGACTATCTAGCCCCTCAATGGATTGATCCAATAACCCTCAAAATAATACTGAAAAAAAAAATATCTACTCTATGAAGCACTCTTACACTTAGTCAAAAAACAATATCATAAAATAATCAATCCATAAAATGCACTAGAAAATACATGTTCTAATTGAATGAAATACATGATCTCACAACTCGACAACAACTTCATTGAGTAAAAGGTCTAGCCTTTTATAATATTTCTTTGTAGCAACTAGTTCAACCACTCCCTCAAATAATAATATTCTGACTTATCTTCCACATCCCAAGACTAACTCATTCATAATAAAAATGATTTTTACAATAAAATATTACCCATCGGTTTGCATGATTAAGCTCAACAGTGGTGTGAGGAGGTGGATTTCTCTTGGAATAGACGCTCAACGATCCATATTTGACTTTTTTATTCAATGGGGGGCCCACATTCCACTTCATTTTCTCCAAATTGCACCCTTTACCCACATTAATCAAGAGAGGATTCGACTTTAACTTCTTATTCATACATGATTCATACATGTCATAGCATAGTGCGCCCCATCATTCTCTTTAACCAAAAGTGAAACCTATGACTTTGTTGTGAAACCTTATGTAAGAAAGTCCTCTTATAATATAATATTTTCTTTGTTCTTTATGGTTGAGGTGATGAAGCAAAAGTGAAACCTATGACTTTGTTGTGAAACCTTATGTAAGAAAGTCCTCTTATAATATAATATTTTCTTTGTTCTTTATGGTTGAGGTGATAAAGGTGTTTCCCCCTTCTTAGAATAAAATTGCTTTGCTATGTTTAAAGGGGGTGGCCCCTTTATTAAAACATCTTTGTCTCCTTCGTAAATTGCTACGTAGCATATAAGTCACATTAACCACCATGTTAATAATATAATCCATAAATTTCATGATCTAACCCTCATAAAATGCATGGAACCACAAGACATGAGGCTAGTGTCTATTAACTAAATATATGTGATGAAGAAGAGGTTCTCGTGTGACCAATGCCTTGGATTAAAAAAATCTTTGAATTGAAAATTTTTGATACATGGGTTTTGTTCGAGACGAGATTTACTTACCCTTTATCATTGGATTTATCACATTTCAATGAATGCTTCTTTTATCTTGTAACTATGTTTGTGACCCTTTTGCAATTGATTTCTTCTTGTAACTTGATTTTTTTCCAAAACTTCAACATGGTAGGTCAAGCACACATAATTACGGTCAATTTGAGTGTTTGTTGTATTTTTGGTCTCAAGACCTCGTGTATTAGGATTTGTGATCGTCTCAGAAAACATGAGATGTTACAAATTGTGAGACTGCTATGTTGGGAACTATGAATAAATAATGCACCATGGTCAAGAGATGCATACAAACTCTAGAAACATGACCATGTGAGAAAAGACATAGGTGTGAAGACCATGGGCCAAACTAGCCCTACATAGTGCGATCACCCCTACAAAGAACCTAGCACATGTAAACCATGTATCCTTATATATCCATTTTAAGACCTCCAATCATATCCAGATTGGAAGGAATTGAAAGTGGGGACTAGAAATATTGGACATGGCCAACCACAAAGCCCTAGGAGTCCATAACACAATATCGTTCACATGGCTTACAAAGATTTAACTTATATCTCCCTAGGCTTACAATGGTGTAGCCAAGTGAAAAATCATAGGGTATCTCCCCAAAAGGTAACATGGCTCATGGAAGGGAAGAATTGGAGTAATTTATTGAACATCTCAACAACTAGTCTAATTCTATTAAATTTACAATGCAGGTTGAAGAAAATCAATCCCTTTTATTTCTATATGTCATGGTATTTATAACTAGGATGGCTATGTTGCTTATAAATTTTATAGGTTCATAAAATTCATACAAGATAATACCTGCATGTGAATTCTTAACGCCAACTAAGATGGAAAATGGGTGTCCTAAACACACTATTTTGTAGAGCCATGGGGATCTCAAATAAACATCACATGAGTATGAAAGAATAAATTTACACAATTTTTTCATTACTAATAGAAAGAAAATTTACACAATTTTTTCATTACCATTAGATATATCACTTCACAAATTATTAAGTATTTTGTAAAAAAGAGAGATAACATACGAGAACTCAAGGCCTTACTAGGGAAAGTAACATTTAAGAATATAAGGTTTTCCTAGAATACATATAAGGAGTAATTGATAAAATTGCCAAGCATATGAGAAAAAATAACATCATTGTCATTAGAAGTTGACATTCAAAGGCATCCTAAAAGTGATGGGACTTAGCAAGGATCATGGAAACCATTTTCTATGTTGGAAATCAATTGTAACCACTGTGGATTCATTAAATCCTCAAGTGGGTTTGATTAGATATTTGTTCTTTTTAGTTTCAAGCAATTTCATGTATAAAAGAGAGTGCCTTCTACATTCTATGGGAGGACTCTTAGAGCACATGTCCAACTTGTGATGGAATAAATCATATTTCCTGAGATTTTGTTTAAGTGTAGTTTTATAATTTATGCATTGTAGATTAATTGTAGTTTTATAATTTATGTAATGTATGATTGGAATGATTTTAATTTTATAATTTATGTAATGTGTGATTAGATTAACATTAACACTTTTTTCTATGACACCAAGGGCTCATGACGAGAGAACATAGTTTGTCTTGGTGTAGACTAACCTTTATTTCCATTTCCACAAGTGCTTTTCAATTCAAGACTTTTTAATTTTGCAAGTGTGATTTATTTCTTCGCAAGGTGTGGTGTTTTTTCTTCAATTCTATTATAAGATCTACACGGTTGAATCATGCTCTTCTAGTCCATGTTAACACAGAGTAGGACATGGACTAGCCCTAGTAGCTCAAGGCTTACTTTATTTAAGTGTTAGCTCCAAGTAGTCAACCTTCTCTTATTTGTTCTCCACCAACATGGTGCTAGATACAATTTGACTTGGTTACTTGTTGTTTTGTTTTATATATGTACTATTGTTGTAGTTTAAAATGTTAGTCTCTTTGATCTTGATTCATGCTTAATCAACTACAGAATGGAGGTTTAACAATGATTACTAACTGCCTAGAATTTATGCCACAATTTCCTTTTTGTAGAAGCATAATAGACAAACTAGTGCAATATGAGAATTAATCGCTCACACATATAGTGCACAACATCGCACAAGCATCTGGACCTTGGGTTGATGATTAATGTATGAATTATTTAATTACTAAGGTGATTAATTATCCCAACATTTTGACACTGTTGTCGAGGAGGTGTCAAGGGGCAATAGTAAATCTTGCATTGGTTTCAATTAGCACATGGTATTATGGATCTTTGAGAGGTGATCATTGATTGGATTCTCTGATGGGTCCCATATGTAGTGTTTGCATTTAATTTAGATAATATAGATGCATGATTTAAATTAAATGATCTTTGTGGCGCAGTAAGAGCCACCCATAGTATTGATCTCTCTTTTGCAGGAACTTTGGAAAGAGGAAGAAAGTAGTGGTGAATGAGGATTCCACTAGAGAAGGAGCCAAGGGGGTGTAAAATCCTTCAAGCTCAAGTATGGATTGATTATCAAGGTATGAGGTTAATTTTAATTACTTTTATGTAGCATCTTGGGTTGTTGAAACTTTTAGTTTGATTTTCTTCATCCCATTCTCTCCACATCATCTGTTTCTTTTTTTCATCCTCTCTTTTCATTATTTATTTTCATCATCTTATTTATTCCACACTCTTCTCATCATCTATCTCCCTCCATTTTTATCCATTAAACCATACTTCTTCATTCATTCAAGATCTTTTTACAACCCTTGATTCTTTATTGATTACCTCTATCCACACCTGGACTCTTTCATCCAAGGCATGATAAAAAATGAACACCACTCAATGGATTAATGATGGTGATAGTGGGGCACTTCATGTACTTTCCAGATGGTTATCTTAGGATTTCATTACTATCATAACATATTTTGACTAAAATGTTAGTTTTTTTCT
Organism: Picea mariana; assembly: GCA_032191745.1. NCBI lineage: Eukaryota > Viridiplantae > Streptophyta > Pinopsida > Pinales > Pinaceae > Picea > Picea mariana. Next base: position 10,536 of record JASDQU010435459.1, on the reverse strand, counting down.
CTCATTTTTAGGTGTTGTTTTTGCATTTTACCCCAAAATCTTGTATGGATTATATTAAACAATATAGGAATTGGATACTTGAAATTTTTGGTATGTGGATGTATTAAATTGAAATTATGTTCTCACAAAAATTCACACCTATCTGGATCATCATTTGGGATAAATTGATTTTCGATCACACTCTCGTAGCATTTTAGCTAAATGACAACACTGAAACATAGTCGGGACAATCCTATTTTGGGAAATTATATGGGAATATTTTTAAAACTTGTTTCTATCCAAAATATACCTTAATATCTAGTTTCTAACCCTATTTCAATCATTCAATTTGGATCTCAAATGAAAAATTTATGATCAAAACATTGACTGGACGTAGAGTAGGCAACTTAGGAACATAGTTGGGACAATCAATTTTTGGATGCCTAAATGGATATATATTTCAAACATGTTTCTATGGTGTATTTTCCTATTAATATAGTTTACAGCACAATTTGAATAATTCAATTTTGATATCGTATGAAAAAAATTATTCCCAAAATACTAACTACCTGTCCTAAATTTACACTCTTAAAACTTTGTTTTCTTGGCTATTCATTGGTATATTTGCCCCATAAATCCTTATTTTCTTCAAAAAATGTTTATTTCTGAGATACAAACATTAATATACTTTCATATTCAATTGCAATAAAGTCAATCCATCATCAAACGAAAAATTTATGCTTAAAATAGTGATTGTTGGCCTATGCGGGAATTCAAAAACAACCCTATCATGCATGATGTTCCTAAGTAGATTTGACATATCATCTCATGGAATTTTCAAAACCTATTTTTAACGGAGATATCCCTTTGAATATAATTTCATTTAGATTTGGAATCACTCAAATCAAATGTTAAATAAAGATTTTATTAAGGAAATATTGTCGAGTAGTCTAGGTGGCCACCACTCCTTAGCAGGTAAAAAGTGAATTTCTCTTTGGATCTATCTCATATGCACTATTTGTTATTTTTTTCATGTGTCTTGGATGAAGAGAGACCGATCACCTCTTGTTTTCCATGATCTCACATTTTATTGCAGGTAAGTGCTAGTTTCAGGGCCCGAGAGGATCAAGAAGGTCAATTCATGAACGAGTGATTTTGAAATACCAAAATTCTATGAACAAGGGAATTCCATCCAGACATCCAACCCAAGAAAATGCATTATCATATTATTTTGAGTTCTTGCATGATTTGAATCTTAGTTTCCTATGATATTCCTACAGAAGAATTCCATCTACTGGCCTACAAACACCAAACATTTTTCTGATGGACAAAGACCATGAAAAAATAAAGAATTGATATGGAGAAAAAGTTAAGACCAATTACAAAAGAATTCAAGTCCCATTACTCCATCAACCATGTCATTTATACCAAAGAATCCTTCCAGAAGACCTAATATACTCATTCTCCAATACCACAATATGCTCATGCATTTTCTTCTTTCCACCTCAAGAATATTAGAGGAAAAATGCATGTTGAAGTCAATGAAATTTCTATACCTATGTGGAAAGAATTAAAGAACATTTATTTTATGTAACCATTGTTTTTAATCATAACCCTAATTCACTTGTTTCCTCCACCAACTTCTAATCCACCCACTCCTAACCCACCCAATAAAGAAACTCAGCTCACTTACAAGGATAAGCTACCATTCTAGTTTCAATATTCAATAAATATTTCCAAGAGTTTTATTGCTACTTTCCTTTCATTTCTCTTGTTTTGAACACCTCCTTCATATTCAACATTTAACAATGTGCTACAAGTCTAACAATATATTTCTATTTTTAGTTGTTCTTCATAGATCCACCATTGGTACAGAAGCATCCGAAATAACAAAGTTCTAAGGATGATATTGGTGTTGCTACACAATAACTATCACCTACAATATTGAGATACACAAGAACCAGCCTCAGAAGAGCATATTGTTGCCACACAAGAACCAGCCTCAGAAGAGCCTATTGTTGCCACACAAGAACCAGCCTCAGAAGAGCCTATTGTTGCCACACAAGAACCAATAATTGAGGAATCAATTGAAAAAAATAAAATTATGCATGCCTTGTTGTTGCCCAAAAAGAACCAATAGTAGAGAAATCAATTGAAGACATTCCTCAAGAAGGAAAGATTGTTGTTGCACAAGAACTTGTAGAAAAATAAGTTATTGTAGAAGTAGTGTTTCCTCAAAGCTTCATGAAAGGTGTCTCAAAATTAGATGGAAATATTATTAATAGTCCTTTACACCAATTTTCATAGATGATTTCTCTTTACCATGGGAACTTGTGAATACCTTTCTACAAATATCATCTACTTGATGCAAATTTCATTAAATTCTTAGGTAGGTACATGTGTTCTTTTTGTTCCTATTTTCTTATCAAATTCATTTGATTGTTATACATATGTATTTGGAAAATCACTTCAGCCTCTATCCTATATCCTCCTCATTTTCTATTTTTCCAAGGGCACAAAATGTATTTAGCTTGGGGGGGAACACCATCACCTATCATGACCATGAAATCCTCTTACTCTACTTCCATAGTCCATTCCAACACACCCCCTAATATTCAAGTTGTAGGAGACACTTGAGAAAGAAAGTATGCTTCCACAAAAGAACCAACATCGATAAACACTATTGTTGACACATAAGAACCAACAATAGAATTCCTTCTCGTTGTCACACAAGAACCATCAACAAGAGCACGAGAAGACATTGTGGCCACTCCACAAGAATCTACGGTGGAATAAGCTATTGTAGAAGCCATTCGTACATGAATATTATGCTATCATACATCGGGGTAAAAAGACAAAGGTACAAGTTTTTTTATTGAACTGATGCATAAATTAATTCACCTCTTCAAATTTGAGCTGAAAAAAAAAATCAAGCTAAGATTAATCTATCTCCCCCATGACATAAGGATCATCCTGGATCTCAAGGTTGTATTTGCACTCAAACATCAATCAGAACAATGTATTTTTCTTGAGGGTTGTCTTTGTGCCTACAACATCAACATTATTTTCATATCTGAGACTACCCATGGAAATTGGAATGTTCATAGAACACTTGGAAGACAATCTACAGCTCAAAATTGAAGAGGATCCTAGAATAGACTTAAATAATCTTTTAGTTTTTAGAACATCCAGACCCAAGTTGTTCTTGATAGAAATGATTGTAACAAGGGAGATGTATAGAAATTGATATCCTATCATCATTTTTACCATATGCCCAACACTGCGCATCAAGTGAACTCATTTCCAATCGGGATGGATCATTATTTTCTAATTGTTTGCTATAATTTTATGCAAGGGCGAGCATGGTTGGCAAAAATATTATTGAGAAGAACAATTTTAATATTGCCTCTGTGAAGGAGTTGTTAACATCCTTGGTTCAATCATATGAAACCTCCATTGCAGGGATGCTTTTATTAGATACTTCTCAATGATATCCTCATGTGTTCTTATTAATGATGATAATATCTATTGTCATGGTTTTCTATTAGTCTTTATTGAAAGATATAGTTGCTATGTAGTTTTGTGCTCTGATGGTAAAATATGGATATCAATTGACTGAGGATCAAGTTCAACAACTTATATAATGCCCAATTGTACCTCAAAGGATCATCTATTTCATAAACCATGGCTCTTGGAAATTTTGGTCATTATCTTGTGCATTGGTGGAGTTGAGGGTTTTCAAACTTGTTTGGTTGCTTTTCTCTCCAAGAGGTTCATTCATGATAGAAGACTATATATACATACCTTTCTTTGGAGTTGTCTTAAATTTAACTTCGGTTGTGTTTTCATTTTGTATAACATTCGATATTGTATGAGTTTTTTATCGACATAACTCATTTTCTTGGATTGCTTAGGATATACTTAGCATCACTTTGATCATAATTATTCTTAAAATGTTAAGAAGTGGGGAGAATGGCATACCCATGTTACTAAAAATTGCACCCTTGTAAATGGGGCAACTACAACATCACTGGATTTGGAGATATAATTTTACCATGAATGATAATAAGATTTTATTTAATATATGATTGGGTAGCTAAGACGAGTTTTCAACGAGGTTATTTTCCGTGGTCCATGATTGGCTATGGATTTTTTCTATTCATTACATATGTTGCTTTGAATCTGATGGATGGAAATTTCCAACCTACTCTTTTGTGTATTGTTCCTTGTACCCTTGGTACTATTCTAACCTTGGGATGGTTGTGGGGTGAACTGAGTAATTTACAGTCAAAGGGAGAGCCTTAAATTCCATGTCCACATATTGAAGCCAAGGTTGGTAGATGAGCTCAAAAATAACCCAACAATGCCAACAATTAGCCATGCTTGGATGCACATGTCCTACTATTACATGGTTCCAATAGATGGAAAATTTTAGAATGTGGCATTTCCATCTAAGGAATATTAGTGTTGTTTATATGCATGATACATTTATTTTAACCTATAAAATGCCCAAAACCAAGCTCCACCGGTCTCATGAAAAGCATGCATATGTTTTATTTTTATAACTGCATGAAATTGTACAGCAAAAGGAGACAAAGAAGATACATTTTCTTTGTAGAAGTTCCAAGTAGAAAAAGGGACTCGTTTTTCCACCACAACAGATGCAACAATTTCCCAAGACAATATCAACACTTCCACACAAGAACCAACATTGGATATGGAAGGGAATGACACCAACATTGCTCCACAAGAACCAGAGTTGGTTGTAAAGAAGAAATTTCCATTGTTACACAAGAACCAACAATGAATTCAAAATTTGATCCACAAGAACTTGTTGTAGACATGAGGGAAATCATCAAACATAAAAAGTTGAGAGTTACCAACATTATCCCTAGTAAAACTTTTGAGTTTGGGTTAGATGAGACCCCCTTATCTTGCACTCTAAAAAAAGGTGAATGAAACAACTTGAAGATGATGATGCAAGGATATGTGAACAAGTCTCAAGTCTCCATACCATCTCACTCTTATTTTACCTGAGAACAGGTAAATATCTTCAGTTTGGGAGAAATGGTTATTTTCCATAATTTCCATAACCTAAAAACCATTTTTACAGGGCTTACAAAAATCCATGGAAGCTATAGAAATGCATAACAAAGGTGTAAAAATTGAAGGGTTTGATTTCCAAACTTGTCTGTTGTTAATGAATTTAAAGATTTAACCCTTATTGAGTAGAAAATGATTTAAGGATATATTTCAATCCGTGAACTATATATTCATGAATTTTGGAGTAGAGAAGAATTAAATTATGATAAACAAACCCACAAAATTTCCCAAAAGCCTAGTTCATAATTGTATAAAAATCAATTGTTTATCAGACCTATAATAGTTGTTGTGAAAGACCCATGGGACTGGTTGCAAAAGCTACATAACAAATGCATACAACATTTTCTTGTAACTGGAGTTTTGTGAGACGAATCATCATGATTTTTGGTGGATGGAGGCATTAAATTAGGGTAAATACACCCACCAAAAATATCCTTAATACAGATTATTGTTTGTAGGAAATATCCATTTTTTTAATCTACTATACAGATTTGTTGCACAAGTTGTAGAACCCTATGCAGATTTGACACAAAAGTTGTGGAAGATGCAAAACCCTATGTAGATTTGTTGTGAAAGCTATTGGAGCTATTGGACACACCTAAGATATTTTTTCCTTATTTTCCAATGTTTATTAGTCATTATTGAGGGTCTCCTATTTTTTAGGAACTTCTCCTACTTTCTAGGAGAATATTCTATTCAATTTAGAGCCATTTACACTTAGTTATAATAGTGGAAGTCACTCATGCATGGAAAACACTTTTTTATCACCAACAATTGCATGTTATTCTCTCACTTCCACACACGTGACTCAGTTAACTGAAGACCATATGACTAGTTAACTAGGATTAGGTGGTAGTTAACTTCGATAATTTCCTATGTGTGTCAAGATCTCTCTAGACCACTACTATGACGCATTGAATTTTCTTCCAGTGCACATTAGTTGAGCTATACAGAGTATATAATGTGGAAATTATCATTCATTCAATTGGTTAATACATTTTCTCATTCTTTTCTCTCCAATTTTTCTCTTGTCTTGTCTATTTTGCAAGTTGTGTTCATTATTCTGCTAGTTAGATCTCTTGTGCAGGTACTCACCACATTCTACATGGAATTAGAGCCCGTAGGCCACTAGTAAGCATTTTCACCAACACTCTTTTGCAAGTACCGAAGATGGAACAAAGTAGCAGGAAAGATGGAGTCTATGTTTTACTCACCGACAATACTTCTCATGCCTCATAACTATTTGGAGTGGAAGATAAAGATTCTAATTCTTCTCAGAAGTAGAGGATTATACCAAATAATCATGGAAATGAAAGTAGATCTTGATTCCGCTGATGAGAAAAATAACTTTCTCAATAAACAAGATATGGCCATAGGATCTATCTTCTGGTCTATTTCTCCTGAAATTCTCCACCAAGTATATGATGAATCACAAGAATCAACTCCAAATGAAATATGGACCAGATTGGAGGTTCTATTTGGGAATAAATAATCTTGTGAAGATTGAATGCAAGACATTGAAAAGATAGATCCGAAAGAGAAGCCATTGGAGGATGAAGCTTATTATTTTGAAGAGTCTTCTACACAAGTATCTGCACAATTTTTTGTTCCATTAATTGCAAATGATGTCTAATCCCTTTCAAATTTGTTTTATGAATTTCATACATAAGATATCATGCATTCATATTAGGAGTCACATGCAAACACTTTTGCATGTTCCAAGCATGCATCTTAGGAGCCGCATGCATGTGCCATGAATGCATCTCAGGGGCCAAAAAGGAGGTTACGCACATCAGATTCAATTCTAACATTTTCTGAGCATAATTTGCATAAATTGTTTTGGATGTTTGAATTCCTATCGAAAAAATACCCAATTTCAAAAAATAAATTGTCTGAAATGGAGTCCGGGAAGTGAAGTTATGAGCATTTTAAAATCCATAAAATTTCAAAGTTTTTCTGAAAATGGTCGCACGATTTTCAAAGTTTCATCGAAACTTCATTTGAATATTATTCATTACAAAAAAATAAAGTGGATATGTATGGAAATCCCACTGGTGCATCTACTTCATCAGATCCATGTAGACATCTACATATTCAACAAAATCTTCAACAAGCACAAACTTGCACAATTGCAAGGTTTTCGTGGAGTGAAGGACACCATTGCTTAGAAACTTCTTTTTGTTCCTTCTCATTTTTTGTTTTTTGTTATGCATTATACCTTGANATGAGTTTTCCCCTCTTTTCTCATTTTTTCAGTGTCTCATTCTTACAGGCATTGTACAATGGGTACCTAACATGGCCTCTATAGCTAGGACCCATTCATCATGTACACCCTAGTAGTGTTCAATGGGGGTGTTGGAGATATTGCACACTCACCTAGGTAATTGTTTTCAACAAGGTTGATAGTATTGTTGGATATTTGGTTTTTATTGATGTCAACCCTAGTCAATCCTAGAATAATCCCTTGAGCATCTAGAAGTAATGGGTTTATTTGGAGAAGTCTCCAAAGTGGTCCCCTTATGGCATAGCTTTAAGAATGACCCTCATGGGAAGACACTTTGAAGAAGTCTACAAGAAGCCCTGGAAATATGGCTAAGTGACTAAGCGGTTAAGAAGACCCATAGGTGTGCTCATGTAACCCACAATTGCTTGAGGAAAAATCGGATGAAGGATAGTGAAAATGCATGTAACACACTCATATATGGATAGTCCTCATCACGAGGTTTCCAACGGTAGGTGGTACACCATGTGGTTCCTCACGGTTGATAAGTTATTCCCTCATGAAGTTGAAAAACATGAAGAATGGTTAAGAAGCCCTAAACAGTTGCAATAAAAAATTATAAGTCATTAATTAAAGGGTTAAACAATTATAACAAGAAATTACAGGTCGACCCTAAAGTTAAGGAAACAAGTCACTTGAAAAAGTATAAATACGCTTCAAGGAGCCTCTCATTTGTACAAGCAATTTTATTAAATATATTCTATGTGGGCAAGTGATCTATTGGTGAATTTGACACAGTGAATCTGAGGTAGTGAAGGAGTGCAAAGGAGAAGGTCTCAAAATTTCAGAGGAGAGCGAAGGGTTTATGAAAAACTCTAATTTAGCTGACCCCGCGGGTCAGGCTACAAGTGTCCCGTGAGGCACCCTCATGGGTTCTACGACACTTGTCCCGCGAGGCCCTGCATCACAAAGGTTTTTTTTCCAACCAGGCTGAGGAAGATTTAAATAAGATTCTTGTTCCAGGTTGTTGAAGTATGAGCATAGTTTGATGATGTAGTCAATTCTGTTACAAAGTTAAATGTATGTCTATATGCATGTTTTGAGGGTTATGTTTGATGATGTTATGGTAAATTCTTGAGTCATGTCTTGGTGATGTTGGTACATGTTGAGATACATCTTGGATGTTATGGTATATGTATGAGGCACATATTTTGGTACTTGGTCAAGGTACATCAGTGATGTTATGGTACATGCTTGAGGCATGTCTTGGTGATGGTGGTACATGTTGAGACACATCTTGGCATATCTTATGGTACATGGTGTATGGTATGATTGAGACATATCATGAGTGATATGGTATATGGTTGAGGCATATATTAAGTTACATTCTTTATGGCATATATTTTGGTTTGAGGATCATCTTGGATATTGGGCACATGGTTTGAGATATACTTTGGTATATAGAGGCATATCTTGGTACATGGTTGATGCATGTTATGGTACATGTTTTGGTACATGGTTTATGCATGTTATGGTATATGTTTTGGTACATGGTTGATGCATGATATGGTACATGTTTTGGTATATGGTTGATGCATGATATGGTATAGGTTTTGGTACATGGTTGATGCATATCATTGATATTTTGGTACATGGTTGAGACATATATCTTGATGATGGTATGATACTTGTTGAGGCACTTCTTGGTGATCTTGGTACATGCTTGGTACTTATTTGGCACATGACTAAAGGAATTGTTTTGTGATGTTGGGAATCTAGTTGAGAGATKTTCTTGGAATATGATATATGTGAGTGGATATGGTTTCGTTGATGTTGAGTATCAGTGACATATTGAGAGTGACAAGTTGATTATGGTATATCAATTACATATTGACAGTGATAGGTTTATGTATCAATGACAGTGATAGATTGATGTATCAATGACATTGGAAGTGATAGTATCAATGGTAGTGACAGGTTGAGTCTACACTTATATTTCAAGGAAACATGACAGGGAAAGGAAAGGGGCTTGTAGCCTCCTTTCGGTTGGTGTCGTAGAACACAGGAAAGGGGAGCTTCCTTCAGGTTGGAGCCTGTAAATTAGGGGGTCATAGCCTCCTTCTGATTAGATCCATAGAACACGGGGAGTTAGATATTATTTTAGGTTGGACCCTCCTTCCAGTTGTAGCTGGAGAATTCAGGGAGTTGTAGCTTCCTTCAGGTTGGAGCCTATAAATAAGGGGTTGGCACCTCCTTCTAGTTGGTGCTGAAGAATTTGGAAATTGGTGCATCCTATGGATGTAATCTTTGATATATAAAAACTTGTTTTGTGGTTTTATCCCATTTGGGTTTCTACGTAAATTATGGTGTACTGTGTATTTGTGGTTATTTATTATGCACTCTTGATTAATACTTCTCATGATATATTGAATACAATAATAAATGATATACAATTGATAAATTTAATGTTCACGTGTTTTGATTGAAATTGGTAACAATTGATTAATACTTATTCACCACCCCTCTCAATATTCCAACAAGTCCAATGTTGATAACACTTCCTTAGATGCAAATATTCTCTCTAGAGAATATTCCCCTACAAAATAAGGTGTTCCTCTTCAGTTCAGAGTTAATTACACTTATTTATACTAATGGAAGTCACTCATGCATGACAACCTCAATTTTATCACCAACAGTTGCATGTGTTTCTCTCACTTCCACACGTGTGACTCAATTAACTGATGATTACATGGATCAATTAACTAGGCCTAGGTGGCAGTTCACTCTAGTGTCTATCAGTGAGTGTCTAGATCTCTCTGGATCACTACTATGGCACATTAGTTACTCATGTAGTCTATATATATTGTACATTATTCACTCTTTGAGTGTGGAATATGGTAAATACATTTTCTCATTCTTTTCTCTTCAATTTTTCTCTCATCTTCTCACTTTTGCAAGTTGTGTTCATTCTTCTTATAGTTAGATCTCTTTTGTAGGTACTCACTACATTATACATGGTATCAAAGAAGCCGAAAAATAATATCGATATACATATGAACTACATCATAAATCTTGTTCGCAAGAGGATCACCGACCTGCAGTTCTATCCTTCCTCTGAACATATTGCTAACATCTTCACCAATACCTTCACATAGCAAAAGTTTCATTCTCTACGCGATCATCTTGGAGTGAAGGACACAATTTCTTAGTAACTGTCTTTCTCTTCTTTTGAT
>JASDQU010435458.1:222420-243150 GCA_032191745.1 Picea mariana | reverse complement strand
TTAATAAAATAGAGAATGTTGAGCTACTGTTGAAGGGATGTCCTTCACAGGTTACGATGTGATGGGAGGAGTGGGAGAGAGGGAGGACATCACTATTTTGAATGAATCTATCATGAAGTACCCTGCGTAATTAAAATTATATGGATCTGAACTGTACTCAACCCTAGAAATTGACTATCAGTCAAGATAGTAGTTGGAATAGTTCTTCAAGGAGTTAAGAATGGATGGGCAATTACCTTCAGGAATTTTCCGGCATGATCCACAAAGTCCTAAGGGAAGAAGACGAGAAGAAAAGAGGGAGGGCAAGGGCAGAAGGGGGACTAGAGAAAAATATTGTAGAACTCCTCTCGTGACATCGTATCCTGTCTTGGGGGTGGCTGGTTCTAGTGGAGTTGAACAAAACCGTTCCTACGATTGGGTGGAGAGTAGTTCTCTCTACAACAGTACTCAACATATCTCAATTTTCTATAGATAAGTGTCTTATCCACCTCTGTGTATTGACATGATTATGTGTATGGTTAAATGAAAAACATAATATTTAGATGTAACCATTTGGTCTGCAAATCAAATTGGGTATTCTGGAGACACCAAAAATTGTGCATAATATTTTAATTGTGTGAATATTTTTAGATTCTTTCTTATCAATACTTCATGCCTTTTGAGAATTATTTACAAATGTATGTCTGTGAATAAAGTTGTGTCTGGTATATAGGAAAGTACACAAATCTTTATGATTGTTATGCACGTGTATAATTCAAGGTCTTTGTACTAACCTGAGGGGAGAGATGTCCCTACTCACTATGTATATCGTTGAATATATATATATATATATATATATATATATACCATGTGCGCCATGATGTTAGAATGCTCGACCTCAACCAATCTTTTAAAGAATAGGGTACTGTGAAGAAGTCCGAAGGAAACCATGGAGTACCTTGCTCAAGCATGAGAATCCTTGAGGCTTGGTAGGACTTGAGAAGGAAGGTATGATACACATCTTTCCTTAAGAGAAAGCATGTATGATACGTGTGTTTCCTTAAGAGAAAGCATGTATACTAAGTAAAAGTATCTTTAACACTGATTTGAGTGAAGAAAAGTTATTAAAATGGATATATCTTGGCCAAATAGTCATTAATGGTTAGCATTGACCAAATAATGTTATAGTAGATGCCCCCTAATGTATGATGTCAAAAGGGAATTTGATGGTTGAAATACATTATAATACTATAGACAAGTCAGATAAGTGGAACCAGGTGAATTCCATTGAACTCGGGATTAGAATAATAGCTAAAAACAAAGCCAAAGTATCATATTACTTTGTTCCGCAAGGCGGGCATACCCATGCTCAAGTGGAAAGGCAAGCATAGCTATTAAATAAAGTACATTGTGGATCCGTAAAGTATATATAGAATGAAAAATCATGGCCATGGAAAATACACAGTGTATTCATGTCAAAAACATATCATAGCCACAAGAAAATACATAGTGGATCTATGTATTAGTGTATATTAGGAGAACAACTAAAACTGAGTGAAAGTAAAAACTAGTTCTCCAAAATGGTACCAATGTCATATAGATAGGTGATATAGTATGTGAAACTTGGGTAGCAACATAAGAACAAATTTATACCATGAACCGAGGTATTCAATCCAAATCCACCAAATGTATGAATCTACACCATGTGAACAAATTATCTGATGTCGATTATAGGAGAAAAGTTTGATATTGATTATATGTATATGTTGGATAGTTTATGTCATTGATGTAAACACTGTAAGGGGAGATTGTTGGATAATCTTGTGTCATTGATGTTAACACTCTAGGGGGACTAACAAAGTGCAGTCCACACTGAAGGTCTCCTATCATCCACGAAGCCGATGCCTATATGAGGAGTAGAACAAGAGTTTACATGCATGCACTAGGGGGACTAACAAAGTGCAGTCCACACTGAAGGTATCCTATCATCCACCAAGTCAATTCCTATGTGAAGAGAAGAACAAGAGTCTACATGCATGCATAATCATGTTCAAACCTGTGACCAACAGGGAAATTTGATGTCCAAAATAGATCCACATAAACAATCAATGGTAAAAATTAACGCATCGAATGATGGAAATAAATTGATGGCAAGAAGATCCACCATGGTAATAAATCCCCATGGAAGGATCACAGTGTGGTGACATGGAAGAACTAGGATCATTGATCAGTATAGAGTAATGGAAGGCATAAATAGAAGAGCCACTAATTGTAGAAAGCCTCTATTCTGATGAAACCACTATCTATATCAGAACAACCAATCGGATTAGCGAGGAGAAAGATTGATCGTTGATCACAGAATGGATCAACAATGATCCATAAAATATTGTGTGGCCCACAACAAGTACCTTGTAAATCGCATTAAAGAAGATCAAACGATGGATATTTTGTCGTCTATCAGGATTCTGGACATTCTAAGGGACCGAAGACCTATCCTGTACATCGAAATTTCAGGGAAATGATTGAAAGGTATGGTGGCATAAACTTTAGAGGAGAAATTTTGATGAACAGGAGCTTAATGAAGGTATAAGGATTTCATTAAGAATAAAAAAATTTAATAAGAAGATCTGGAGCAGTTATGATATTTCTATATAGATGTAACTCTGTTCTGGAATCTTTTGGAAGACTATTTTAGATCAAGAAGAATAATATAAATGCAGCACTACAGTTTCTTGTGAACAAATGCAAAATTAAGGTTGGTAGGGTGGAGCAAGGAAATATTGAGTTGAAGCTTAGTTTGCAGGTTGGTGCATGTTTGTAGGTTCCTGCCTACAGAGGATTGGTGTCCTCATCCATTTACAAGTTGGTGCTTGTTTGTTGTAATATCCCCAAGGACGAGCCCTGTTGTAATCATGTTTATGAATTGTAAATCATGTTTTATAGGTTGGTGAGCCAAGTTAATATAATATGGTAAGGCTTATGAGTTTATTAGGCCGGAGAGCCTAAGTGTTAAGGCTAGGAGCCTATTTTTCTATATGTAATTATGCAAAACATTAATAAAAATATGAACACCGCTATGTGTAGACCGACCGTGATGAATGAGTGATGGGGGACTAAGATTCCATAGAGTGGGTAAGGGATTGGGGGCTATAAGGTTGGAAAGAGAGGCTAAGTGTTGATCCTAGGGGATTAAGTCCTTGGGAATAATATTTTAATATTATTCCAAAATCCATGTGAAATATATGTTTTTTCCTAAGTTCCTAGAGAGGAACGCATGCTAATGGATCCCATGCAACTTCATGGGAGACATGTGTCGACCCAGGCACATGCAGTTAAAAATTGCAGAAGTCAGTTGTAGAGGGGGTTTGCTCCTCATTCTGTCATCTTTTGCATCTGAGTTGTGTATGCTTCACACACACCCTGAGAACAGAGCAATGGTGTTCCTTGGGAAGACAATACACCTCTGCCCGAACTGGTCGAGTCTGTGCTCAACCCCTGCGTGAATTGTTGGCCACGCATCTTGCAAATGGGTGTTACCTGAGCTGTGATGTGTTTAAGTGGCCTGCAATTGTTTCTTGTTTCCACACTCCATTTTCCTATTGTTGTTATTACTTGTGAGTTAACCCAAGCTGTTGCCATGGCTGTGATCCTGAACTTGTGGGAATTGAAGTGGAAACTGGTGGAAGAGTCGGGTTGTTAGGCCCGTGGTCGAAGAGGTAGGTTGTAAGGCCTGTGAGTAGCTCTTTCCAGGTGAAGGAGTCTGATGAGAAGGGTTTTTCTCCCAGGGAGAGTCCAGCACCAGCTACAGAGCTCTGAGACTTCCTAATCCGACATGTTGCTGAGACCCAGAGAGGGAGGTGAAGCACTGATGGACTGTGCTTGTGAAGGTGTATACTCCCAGGCGAAACAAGCATGTGGGGAATGAGAGTCTGTGAGTAGTGGGTGTAAGAAGGCATCCTAGGAAGAATCCTTCTGGTTATTCTATGCAGTTTTCCTATAACCTCAACCTAGTCAAGGATTCCCTTGCCTTGGGTGGAGCTTGGTCCTAGCTCGAGGGTGACCCACTGATTAGAGTAATGAGCAGCGGGGTCTAAGGCTAGGAGGTTCGTGGAAGTTCTGCACATGGTTGGCGGAGCCACTACAGTTTCAAAGATAAGTATATGCATGTGTATAATATCAATTAAATATGAATGTCTGTGATTCTTGCAATATTATCATGTATTCTGTTGTAATCATGAATTACTGTTAATCCCTTTATTTCTGCATGTTAGCCGTAATTCTGTGATTACTCTGTATTGTTTAGTTAAATGTGTGTAATATGACTTAATGCATGTTATATATATAAGTATTAGAATGTTGTTTCCATGCAGTAGCATTTTCCCGATCATGGGGTTGATGGCCAGGGACATTACAGTATGGTATCAGAGCCATAGTTTCCACGATGAGCCTTGATGGGTCGGATAAGTGGTCTTTAGACCCAAGGTATCGAGTGAAATTGTGTTGGAGGAACCAATTTCAAACCTTAGAGCATTTCTGAGCACCAAGGAGTTACTTGGCTGTGTTAAGAAGCTTAGGAGGAGTAGCAGTAGAATAAAACTGTAGTTGGTGTGGTATTTGACCACAAAGAGAAAGCGCTCAATACTTGGAGTATGGAAGCCATAGGATTTGTTTGAAAGGAGAGACCGTTATGACCATTAGATCCAGAGAAGGTGCCAGAAGGATATCCAAGAAGCCTTTCGAGAGTTCAGCTGTCAGGAAAAGCGGGGAGCGCTGAGACACAAAACCCCGAAACCTGAAAACCCGAGAAGATCTACGCCATAGATCTAGGAGGAGGACTCGACTGTTAGATCTTGTAGATTCGTTCTTGAGTTAGTTGCAAGAACCCTTCAAATTTCACGAAGTCGGAAGATGGGAAGTGAAGAGAGGTGAACACCTTCGAAACCCAAAATCCCGAAATCCCAAAGTCCAGAAAACTTTGAAGACAGAAATACCATGATGAATTTCAGCCTTTGGATGATGGGTAAACGTGGACCATTGATCCACCTGACTTCATGAGTTTGGTAATCAGAACTACGGGAGATAGTTGTATGTGCCTTGAAACTTTCCAAAGGCCGAAAAGTCGGGTAACACCTTGATACCCGGCGTTGGGTCACACCTTGGTCGCATGGGTTGGGAACTAAGAGGAAAAGGGCTATGGCCTGAGTTTCCTATGGATCCAAGAAGATCTCAGAAAATTCATGGAAAACTGAACATTTTCTTAAATCTGAATTGTTTTGAATGTGTGGAATTTGTTAAGGAATGACGACCTGAAAAATCCTTTTTGTCTACACGTATGTTTGAAAAATTTTAGTAAGTGCCAAAACTCAATAGGGTTGTCATTCAGAGAAGAGAATGGAAGAGGTGTGGATTGCCTCCAGTTCAGAGAACGAAAGAAAAGGAATGGATGTCAACTTGGGAGTTGAAGGATCGAACTCCAATGGGCACGAAAAAGAGGTGGATAAGAAAGGGCATATGATGAAAATCATTGAAAGATTACATAGGGATTCCCAGGCTCACCAAACTGATTGCAGAAGGCTCAAGAAAACTCAGGATAAACAGGGTGAATTCAACTTGAAGTTGTTGCAGATCCTGGATAGGATCGAAAAGAAATTGGAAAAGGAGAGTGACACAAGAAAAATAAGGAGTCACAGGACCCCTGAGAGGAAAACAATATCGAGGAGTGTTAGTGGACATTGTCGTCGCTCCCCAAAGCATTCCAGTAAAGAAACATGTGGCAATTCAAACCCATATCCTACTAGAAAGCATAGGAGGTCTGGAGTGGATGAACTGAAAGGAAAAATGAATAAGATTAAGCCTCCCACGTTTGATGGAGAACACTAGAAGGAAGAAGATGTCGAGACATGGCTGCTAGGAATGATGAATTATTTCCAACTGCAGAATTATTCCTCTCATGCAGAAGGAAGAATTGTGATGTATCAATTGAAAGGAAAAGTATCCATGTGGTGGGATCAACTCGTGTAGGTGCAACACATTAGCGAGAGAGATATCACTTGGAAGGAATTCAAGAGGTATTTCAAGAGGAAATACCTGACTAAAGGATACTATGATAGAAATATGAAGGATTTCTTTCAACACAAGCTGGGTAACATGACCATTGATGAATACGAACAAAGGTTTTTGGAATTACTGAAGTATGTTTCGTTCATCAAGGAGGCGACTATCAAGATTCAGAGGTATCTGAGTGGACTGCCACCTTACATTGGTGACAAGATTCAGTATGATGATCCTAAGACTATGGAAGAAACAATAAGAAAAGTGAAATGCTTATATGAACAACAAAGAGAAAAGCCTGCCTTTTGAAAGGCTTGGGAAGACGAATTTCAAGAAAGAGTAGAGGTAGAAGGGAAACGAACCTCCCTTTTTCAGAAATAATCCTCAAGGATAGCCATCGTTTAGAGAGCCGAGAATGGATGAAGTGGGGGAACAAAGGCCAAGATAGATGCCCATTCATTGTTGGGGTTGTAAAGATAACCACAAGTACAAAGATTGTCGCCATAAAAATGGCAAAGTGAGAGTTGTCCATAATGTTCAAGAAGCTGAAATAGTGGAGGACATGGGCAGTAGAATGCCAAGGATATATGTGGCCCTGGACAACATGCAAGCTGAATTTCAATCTCACATGATTGAAGTAGAAGGTATGATCAGCAACCATGCCTTTACTATTTTAATTGATTCAGGGGCTAGCCATAGTTATATAGATCCTAAAGTAGTGGAAAGTTTGCATTTATCAATAAGAAAACATGAAAAGTCTTGGTTAGTGTAGTTGGCTACAAGAACCAAGAGGAAAGTCACTAGGTTGGTTAAGTCCTATCTTGTGGACATGAAGGGATTGAGCACGAAGGCTAAATTGAATATTTTTTCTTTAGGATCTTATGACTGTTTAATTGGGATGGACTGGTTGGACCAACACCATGCCCTCCTGGACTATCGTAACAAGGCATTTACTTTCCTATATGAGGAGGGGAATTGGAAAATAGTCCAAGGAATTCCCAAAGTTGTTGTTGTCAGAGAAATTTCAACATTACAACTGAAGAAATGCTACAGGAAAGGCTATCAGTTGTTTGCAGCCCATGTGGAGGAAGCATCTAAGGATGAGGTCTAAAATATTGAAGACCATGTGGTACTAGAAGAGTTTGAAGATGTATTTTAGGAGGTACACGGACTACCTCCAAAGAGAGATATTGACTTCTCTGTAATTTTAATTCCTGGAGCAGCTCCAGTGTCGAAAGATCCTTATAGAATGAGTACGCCAGATCTGAAAGAGTTGCAATTACAAGTTGAAGAGATTCTGAAGAAGGGGTACATACACCCAAGCGTGTCACCTTGGGGTGCCCCGATCCTATTCGTGAATAAGAAAGATAGAACATTAAGGCTGTGTATTAATTTCAAACAGTTATACAAAGTAACTGTTAAGAACAAGTATCCTCTGTTGTCGATTGATGACCTCTTCGATCAATTAAAGGATGCAAATATATTTTCGAAGATATATCTCAGATCAGGATATCACTAGGTAAGAATAAAGGATGAAGACATCAACAAGATCACCTTTATAAAAAGGTATGGTCATTACAAGTTCACAGTGGTGCCGTTTGGACTGTCAAATGCACCTTTTTTTTTTATGTGCTTGATGAATGGTGTATTCAAGGACTATCTAGACAAGTTTGTCATAGTCTTCCTGGATGAAATTCTGGTGTATTCCAAGTCAGATGAAGAGCATGAACAACACTTGAGGATGGTGCTACAAGTTCTAAGAGAGCACTAGTTGTATGCCAAGTTGAGAAAATGATCATTTTATCAGAAACACATCCATTACTTGGGGCATATTATTTTAGAAGAAGGGATCATCGTGGATCCTGAGAAAGTTGAGGCCATTAGAGAATGGATAGTGCCAAGGAATGTGGCAAAAGTTAGATCCTTTATGGGTCTAGCAGGCTATTACAGAAGGTTTATAACGGGGTTCTCAAAGATAGCCTACCCCATCACTTCCTTGCAAAGGAAGGAGAAAAAGTTTCAGTGGACTGAAGAGTGTGATAAAAGCTTCCAGCGTTTGAAGAAGCTATTAACCAGTGCTCCAATCCCAAGGATTGTAGATCCAAATGAATATTTCATGGTGTGCATAGATGCATGTAAAGAAGGGCTGGGAGGATTCCTTAGCCATAATGGATTCTTAATCTGTTATGAGTCTAGTCAGTTGAAAGAGAACGAAAATAATTATGCCACTCACGATTTGGAGTTGGTAGAAATAGTTCACGTGCTAAAGAAATGGAGGCATTACCTCATGGGGAGGATATTTGAATTGAGGAAAGACCACAATGGTCTGAAATACTTATTTGACCAGCCCACCCTAAACACTAGGCAAAGTAGGTGGCTGGAGTTTTTGTGTGAATATGAATTTGATATCAAGCATATCAAAGGGAAGGAAAACAAGGTGGTTGATGCACTCAGCAGAAAGGTGCACAACTTACATGCTACAACCATTAGCATGTACCAAACTGATATAAAGGGTAGAATTTTGGAGGCTGCAAATGCAGATTTGCAGTACAGGGAGTTGGTAGCAAAACTACAACAAGGTGAGATTCCACAGAAAGTGGAAAATTATAATTTGGAAACCAATGGGATACTTTTGTACAAGAACATAGTTTATGTACCTAATGTCCAGGGTTTGAAAATTTTGATTCTGAGAGAAATGCATAACGTGCCTTATGCAGGGCACCCTAAATATCAAAAAACTGTGGCAACAGTCAAGAGCCATTATTTCTAGCTAGGTATGAAGAAAAAGATTGTTGAATACATCACCAGATGTATGGACTGCTAAAAGGTTAAAGCTGAGCACATACACCCAACAGGGTTGTTGTAGCCTTTATCCATTCCTGAGTGGAAGTGGGAAGTGGTGAAAATGGATTTCATCACGGGATTGCCCAGAACAGGCAAACAACAGGATTCCATTATGGTGGTGGTGGACAAGCTTACAAAATCTACCCATTTCATTCCATTAAAAACCACTCATAAGGCAACAGATGTTGCTGATATTTTTATGAAGGAAGTGGCAAAATTGCACAGAATTGCCAAGACAATTGTGTCTGACAGAGACCCAAAATTTACCTCAAATTTCTAGAAGGTGTTATTCAAAAGATTCAGAATGAATCTGAATTTCAGTACAGACTACGATCCTGAGTTAGATGGGCAGACAGAGAAGGTGAATCAAGTGATAGAATACATATTGAGAATGTATGTGATGGACAAACCATCGAAATGGGAAGACTACCTTCACTTGGTAGAATTCGCCTACAATAATGGGTATCAAGCATTGTTGAAGATGAGCCCATTTGAAGCTCTTTATGGAAGAAAGTGAAATACTCCAATAAGCTGGGATAATCCAGCTGACAGAGCAGTAGTTGGGCCAGAGTTGCTCAAGGAAATGGAAGAACAGATATTAAAAACTAAGTAGAATTTGAAAGCTGCCCAAGACAGGCAGAAAAGTTATGATAATAAAAACAGAACCCACAGGGAGTTTAAAGTGGGTGATCATGTTTTCCTGAAAGTAAAGGCTAAAATAAGTTCCCTGAAGCTGGGAAACTGCGTCAAGTTGGCAGCCAGATTTTGTGGGCCATTTGAAATCCTAGAAAGGATTGGGCCAATTTCATATATGCTTGCATTACCTGCATCCATGAATGTACATAATGTGTTTCATGTTTTATTGCTTAAGTAATATATACCTGATGTTAATCTTGTTATCGATTGGAATGTGATTCAGGTGGAGCAAGAAGGTGTCATGCAAGTACATCCTATGCGCATATTGGATAGGAAAAGAAAATAGCTTCAGATTTGAGCTATAGGGCTTGTAAAGGTCAAGTGGACCTGGTACGGTCCTGAAGACATGACATGGGAGCATGGGGATGATATGCGGACAGAATACCCGCATCTTTTTTAATATTTTGGAAATCTTGTTGATACTGTGTGAAAGTTGCATTGAGGACAGTGCAAAAATAAGGGGAGGGGATTGTAATATCCCCAAGGACAAGCCACGTTGTAATCATGTTTATGAATTGTAAATCATGTTTTACAGGATGGTGAGACAAGTTAATATAAGATGATAAGGCTTATGAGTTTATTAGGCCAGAGAGCCTAAGTGTTAAGGCCATGAGCCTATTTTTGTATATGTAATTATGGAGAACATTAATAAAAATATGAACACTGTTGCATGCAGACCGACCACGATGAATGAGTGATGGGGGAATAAGATTCCATAGAGTGGGTAATGGATTGGGGGCTGGAAGGTTGGAAAGAGAGGCTAAGTGTTGAGCCTAGGGGCTTAAGTCCTTGGGAATAATATTTTGATATTATTCCAAAAGCCATGTGAAATATATGTTTTGTCCTAAGTTTATGGAGAGGAACGCATGCTGATGGAGCGCATGCAGCTTCATGGGTGACATGTGTCGAACTAGGCACATGTAATTAAAAACTGCAGAAGTCATCCGTGGAGGGGGTTCGCTCCTCATTCCATCATCTTTTGCGTCTGAGTTTTGTATGTCTCATGCGCGCCCTGAGAACATAGCAGTGGTGTTCCTTGGGAAGCAATTACACCTCTAGCCAAACTGATCAATTCTGTGCCCAACCCCTACGTGAATTGTTGGTCACGCATCCTGCAAACGAGTGTTACCTGAGCTGTGAAGTGTTTAAGTGGACTACAATCGTTTCCTGTTTCCACACTCCATTTTCCTGTTGCTGCTCTTACCTGTGAGTTAACCCAAGCTGTTTTTGTGGCTTTCATCTTGAACTTGTGGGAATTGAAGTGGAAACTAGTGGAAGAGTCGGGTTGTTAGGCCTGTGGTCGAAGAGGCAGGTTGTCAGGCCTGTGAGCAGCTCTTTCCAGGTGAAGGCGTCTGCTGGGAAGGGGTTTTCTCCCAAGGATATTCCAGTACCAGCTATGGAGCTCTAAGACTTCCTGATCCAGCCTGTTGTCGAGACCCAGAGAGGGAGGTGAAGCACTGATGGACTGTTCTTGTGAAGGTGCATACTCCTGGGTGGAACAGGCATGTGGGGAATGAGATTCTTTGAGTAGTGGGTGTAAGAAGGAATCCTGGGAAGAATCCTTTTGGTTATTTTGTACAGTTTTCCTGTAACCTCATCCTAGTCTAGGATTCCCTTACATTGTGTGGAGGTTGGTCCCAGCTCGAGGGTGACCCACTACTGAGAGTGATGAGCAACGAGGTCTAAGGATGGGAGGTTCGTGGAAGGCTTTCACATGGTTGGTGGAGCCACTATAGTTTCAAACATAAGTATATGCATGTGTATAATCTCAATTAAATATGCATGTCTGTGATTCTTACAATATTATCATGTATTCCGCTGTAATCATGAATTACTGTTAATCACATTATTTATGCATGTTAGCCGTAATTCTGTGATTAATCTGTATTGTTTAGTTAAATGTGTGTAATATGACTTAATGCATGTTATATATATAAGTATGAGAATTTTGTTTCTGCAGAGTAGCATTTGCCAAACCGTGGGGTTGATGTTCGGGGGCATTACATTTGTAGGTTGGTTCCTGTAGAGGATTGGTGTCCTCATCCATTTACAGGTTGGTGTCTACAGAGGATTGGTGTCCTCATTAACAATTATTCTTACATGAATTGATGTTCATTTATAAATATTTGTAAGGTATTCACAATTTGGGTTTCCACCTCTATATGTGTAAATGTGTTGAACATTGTTTGTGATTATGATGAGTACATTTCTGGTATATTTGACTACAAGTATAAATCCTAACCTTGTTTAAAATTAGATCAGAATAAAAGTTATTAAAAGTATACAGTATTGATTCACCCACNTTAGTACTATTAAACATTTCAACAGTTATTATAAGAGCGGATTCCTTCATCAATAGTCTAACCACTTGAAGGAATATCCCAATATATCACATGGATAAACATGAGAAACTATCTTTCAACAAATATTAATACTTTGATGGAACATATTATTCCTTTTGGAGCATCAGAATGAGAGTATATTTGCAGTCACTACGATATGATGTATGGGAATCATTCAAGAATGGTTATGAAACTCCAACAAATTCACTTTTTGACATAGGTGCAAATAAGCTCAGTGACAATAAATCAAAAACCATGAATGCAATTCTGGAAGGATGATCAAAATCAGAATTCACCAAAGTTATGCACTACAACTAAAAAAGAGATGTGGGATAAACTAAAGAACACTTATGAAGGAGATGATAAAGTTAAGCAAGCAAAACTACAAACTCATAGAAGTCAATTTGAAAGCCTAAAGATGAACGAAGAAGAAAACATTGCAGCATATCTTCTTTGTGTGGATGGAATTGTAAACATCATCATAGGCTTAGGTGAAATAGTTGATGAAATATTTATTGTGCAAAAAGTACTCAGGTCACTTCCTATGAGATTCAATCCTAAGATATCATCTCTTGAAGATAGAAAGGATTTGGACAAATTAATAATGAATAAACTACATGGAATTCTTACAGCATATGAAATGTGAATAAGACAAGAAGTACCTAAAAAGGAAGAAGCATTCAAATCGTCAAAGAATACTAACAAAATAAAATAAATATCAAGTGACAACTCAAATGATGATTTTGATACAGAAGAAGCCAACCTTGTAAGAAGGTTCCAGAAAGGAACTAGAAAATATAAAGGTATACTTCCTTTCAAATGTTTTAATTGTGGTGGAGTTGAAAACTTTGTTTCCAAATGTCCTCATAATAAGAACATGGATAAAAAAGATAAAGAAAAATTTAAACCTAATGAAAGAAGGAAGCATAACAATAAAAGGAACAAATACCTCCATAAGAAAAAGAAGAACCTTTATTCTAAAGAGGATTACTACTCATCTTCTGAAGGTGATGAAGAAGTTGAAGACAATGTTCTCTTCATGGTCCAAGAAATAGAGTCCAATGAAGATGAATACAATAACATCATCCCATAGATTGGACAAAATGATGATGTGGATGTTGATCTTGAAGGAGAATTACTTTGTTCCCTAGATGACATAGAAAGGCTCAGAAGAAAGAATAGATAATTGAAAGAAAATTTTTCACATAATTCTGATATGGCTTCTCAACTAGAAGAACAAAAGAAAGTTGAAGAGGAAATAATGAGTCAACTTCAAAACAAACAAGAAGATCGTGAGAAATTTGAAAAAGAAAATGCTACCCTAATGAAGGAAATCGATGTACTTATAGTTGAGCTGAACAATAGTACAATATTTGAACAAAGTTCCATGATGTTAGATAATATGCTTAGTAATCAAAGATCACCATTCGACAGAACTGGACTTGGTTACAATCCCAACTCCACACTACATAGAACCAAGGAAGAACCCAAGATTCATCCTGTGGAACTGAACCATCCCACTGAATGAAATGAGAACACCAATGAAGCAAACCTTGATCAGCAGAATCCAGTTGTCCTTCATAGGAAGAATGGATCCAGAAAGGTGATGACACCAAGAATACCTACTATGAACATGTATGAATATATATTTCTTGGTAACTATTTTTATTGTAACAATTTTGGACATAAGGCAATAGACTGCAGAGCACATCCAATAACTTACCAAAGAAGAAATTGAGGCATGTGCAATGCTCCATGAAATAATTATGTGAATAAAAAAGTCAAAAATATTGTTGACAACAGAAACAATAATTCATTTGCTCCACTGTTTAACTATGATATTTAATGTTATAAATGCCATAATTTTGTCCACAAAGCTTAGGATTTCAAGAGTTGGATACAAGACCCTATTAACCAAAAAAATATTGTCAGCAATACCCTCAAAGTCTGGAGGAAGAAATAAGAGAAACATTCTTAGGAAGAATGTGATTTAGCAATGCATGCTAAAAAAAAAGCTATTGGTACATAGACAGTGGATGCTTAAGGCATATGACTGGTGATAAAAAAAAGTTATTATGCTAAAGACAGAGAAGGGAGGAAGTGTTTCATTTGAAGATAATAAATCTTCCAAGATAATTGGGAAAGGTAAAGTCAACCTTAGAAGTCAAAAGGTAATAACAGAAAATGTTTTGCTAGTTGAATATTTAAAGCATGACCTTCTAAGTGTCAAACGTTTGTGTGACTAGGGACACAAACTCCTATTTAATTCCCAAGAATGCAGAATAAGAGAAGAAGACACTGGAAAATTGGTAGCAACAACAATCATAACTCCAAACAATGTATATATTCTAAATAAAATTGGAAGAGAAGTATGTTGTGTGGGACAGATAGATGAAAGTTGGTTATGGCATAAGAGAATGGGAAATTTAAGCTTTGACAACTTAGTCAAGGTCAGTAACAACTAGGCAGTAAGAGACATGCCAAAAATAATCAAGCCCTCTAACCCAATTTGTAAACATTTTCAACATGGGAAACAAATAAAAGTGAGATTCAAAACCAAGGAATATTCAAAATCAAGACCATTGGAACTCATCCAAGTTGATCTCTGTGGGCCAACCAAATCACAAAGTCTGCAAGGTAACCATTACCTCATACTTTTCATTGATGATTACACAAGAATGACTTGGGTAGCCTTTCTCAAACATAAATCAGAAGCCTTTGGTAAGTTTAAAACATTCAAAGCATTAGTTGAAAATGAAACAGACTTGAATATCAAATTCCTAAGGTCAGATAATGGAAGAGAATTCACCTCATATGAGTTTAATGAATTCTATTAAGATCATGGAATAAGAAGACACTTCTCAGCTACAATAACTTCTCAAGAAAATGGAGTGGATGAAAGGAAAAATGGAATTGTACAGGAAATGGCTAGAGCTATGCTAAATCAAACTAAATTTTCAGATATATTTTGGAGAGATGCAGTCTACATAGATTTCTATATTTTGAATAGAGAAGAGATCTAACCTAATAGTGACAAAACTCCATATTAATTGTGGAAAGGCATGCCAACAAATTTCAAACACCTTAAGGTTTTTGGCAGAAAATGCTACATAAAAAGAGGTGGTGATAACCTTGGAAAGTTTGACTCTAGATGTGATGAAGGTATTTTCCTTGCATACTCCTCTCAAAGAAAAGTGTACAAATGTTTAAATCTTAGATTATACAAGAATTTTGAAAGTGCAAATGTAAGAGTGGATGATGAAAATCCTGGAAGGATCAAGATGCAAACAAATGACCAGCCATCAATAACAAGCTATAGTAACGAAGAGAAAGACAATGAGGAAGATAACGCACAGGAAGAAAAAGAAGTGAAATATTGTGAGGAAGACAATGCATAATAAGAATAAGAAGATCCTAGACAAGGCACAAAGACCCACTCGAGATATGCAAATTGAGCAGTCAATGTTGATGATGGGAAAAACACAAGTGTTGGAGCATTCTTCTTGGGTAGCTTTTTAGTATCCTGGTTAAGCAAGAAATAGTCCTTAATTTTTTATCCATAGCAGAAGAAGAGTACATTGCAGCAACATCCTTTTGTACATAAATCCTTTGGATCTAGCAAGTTCTGCAAGACATTAAGGTAGAATACAAGCAGTCAATTTCTATACTATGTGACAACACCAGTGCCATAATCATTTCCAAGAACCTAGTGATGCACTCAAAGACAAAACATATCCCAATCAAATATCAGTTTTTGAGGAATAGGTGAATGATAAGACTGTCAAGTTGGAGTATGTTCCTACCAAGGAACAAATTGCAGATATCTTTACCAAACCCCTACCTAGAGATACATTTGAGTATCTCCGACAAAATATGGGAGCCATTCTAAATTCTTAGTAAAGAGTTTAGTCGAAATTTGTTGGGAGCTCAGTAGAACCAAAATATCAGGGGGGGAGTGCATATGATTATGTGTTGCATAAAAAAAAAAAATTCAATATCAAGACTAAGAAGCAATATTCCAGGGGAGTCATTAAAACCCAAGGAAACGTTAATCCAAATAGAGTGTATTCATAAGCCTGCCAAAGGGGGTTTTTAGTAGCACCCATAGTACACCAACTAAAAATACAACAACATCCATGATAAGGAAAGTCTGCATGAAGACATGAGAAAGGTCAACAATTTTGAAGCAGGCCTTGAAATACAAAAGACAAAATTTATAATCCTAAAAGGAAGAGTCATTGACAGGAGTAGTTGCAGAAAGGTAGAGAAGATTAAAGGGATCCTTGTCATTGTTTTCAAAGGGGGAGAGAATGCAGTAAAACATCATTCAACATAATTGTGCAATGCAGTGACACATGGGGAGAAAATATAGAAAGAAAATGAATAGTGACCCATGAATAATACCCACAGGGGGAGTAAGAGATGTTTTACTCGGTGGTTTCCACAATGACAATGGGGATATTGTTGGATAGTTTGTGTCATTGATGTCAACACTGTAAGGGGATATTGTTGGATAATAGTTTTTCATTGATGTCAAAATTGTAGGGGAACTAACAAAGTGCAATCCACACTAAAGGTCTCCTATCATCCACCAAGTTAATGCCTATGTGAGGAGAAGAACAAGAGTTTACATGCATGCACTAGGGGGACTAACAAAGTGCAGTCCACACTTAAGGTCTCCTATTATCCACCAAGATGATGCCTATGTGAAGAGAAGAACAAGAGTCTACATGCATGCACAATCATGTTCAAACATATGACCATCAAGGAAATTCGATGTCCATAATAGATCCACATAAACAATCAATTGTAAAATTTAATGAATCGAATGATGGAAATAAATTGATGGAAAGAATATCCACAGTGTTAATAAAGCCATGTGGAAGGATTATAGTGTGGTGACATGGAAGAAATAGGATCATTGATCATTATATATAAATGGCAGGCATGAACGATAGAGCCATTAATTGTAGAAAGCCTCTAATTTGACGGAACAACTATCTATAGAAGAACCATTAATCAGATCAATGAGGAGAAAGATCAATTGTTGATCACATAATGGATCAACAGTGATCGATAAAATATCGTGTGGCCCACAAAATGTACCTTGGAAATCACATTGAATAATATCGGACAATGGATATCTTGTCATCCATCAAGAGAGGAGATCAATGACTCTCGTCAAATTAGGGAAGACTAACTAGCACACTGGTTAATAGAAAGGAAACCCCTTGCAATTTCAACATGTGTTCAAAATAAAATACGTTCTTCGGTGCATTGCATATTTTGTCCCCCCCTTGGCTCAAGATCCAATTCAAGGGTATAACCCTCCACAATAAATCATGTGGTCCCACATGCTTGGTTCTATTCCCACTGGGATAACTCATTTAATGAAGGAAAATAAACCCTGTGAGCTTACACTTTGGGAAAACCATTCAATTAAATTTTTGGCACTCTGGTCGACTCGAAGGATCAATAAGGTCTACATTCATCATAGAATAAATCCACAAAATTAAATTGAAACTATATATATGTATAACGCAGATGAAGAAAATATGTGTGAGTTGAAGAGAAGGGATATTTGAGATAACTTGTTAAATAGAGAATGCATAGGAGCGCGACTATGAAGATGAAGTAACAACTGAGGAATTCCAATATGGTGATTTTGGGCTAATGATAAAATAGAGAAACAAGAATATGGGATTTTGGACATTCTAAGGGACTGAAGACCTGTTCTATGCATTGAATTTTAGGGAAATGATTGAAAGGTATGGTGACATAAACTTTAGAGGACTAATTTTGATGAATAGGAGCTTAATTAAGGTATAAGGATTGCAATAAGTATAACAAAATTTAATAAGAAGATCTGGTGTAGTTATGATAATTCTGTACATATGTAACTCTATTCTGGAAGATTGTTTTATATCAAGAAGAATAATATAAATGCATCACTATAGTTTCTTGTGAACAAATGCAAAATTAAGGGTGGCAGGGTGGAGCAAAGAAATATTGAGTTGAAGCTCAATTTGTAGGTTGGTGCTTGTTTGTAGGTTGGTGCCTATAGAGGATTGGTGTCGTCATCCATTTACAGGTTGGTTCTTCTTTGTAGGTTGGTGCCTATAGTTGATTGGTGTCCTCATCCATTTACAGGTGGGTACCTGTTTGTAGGTTGGTTCCTACAGAGGATTGGTGTCCTCATTAACAATTATTCTTACATGAATTAATATTCATTTATAAATATTTGTAAGGACTTCACAATTTGGATTTCCACCTATATATGTGTAAATGTGGTGAACACTATCTGTGATTATGAGGACTATATTTCTGGTATAATTGAATGCAAGTATAAATCCTAATTGTGTGTAAAATTAGATCAGAATAAAAGCTATTAAAAGTATACAGGATTGGTTCACCCCCCCTCACAGTACTATCAAACATTTCAACAATATACTATTAACAAATTTGATGCCACCCGCCGATAATAAAAATGGGTGTCAAGGTACATAGTACATTATAGCAAGTGTGAATATATGTGTTGAAGTTGAACACCTGTAGAATCTATCAATCAATGGACATTGATATATTCCCACTGTCAATGGAGAGGGAACATTCCATTGATGATTGCAAGCCCCAAGGTTCTATAAAGGTCTCTAAATCTCATTCCCAAAGCAAATGAGTCAATGCCAATAGGAAGAGATCCATGAGAAAGAGGAAATTAAGGCATCTCCCATCAATCAACACAAGCAAGTATCAAGAACATGATATTATTTGAAGGTCTTTGATAAAATTGGAATGAACACATCACCGAGTATGTCTCTCATATGCACCAAATGAAATTATCACACGAAAAAGACCCTTTGAAAAATAACCAATAATAAAATATGTCGACATAGAGGAGCATAGATGATTTTAGGGGCTAAATTTCGCAAATGGGCTAATTTTCCATGGTTTTTCCCAAAAACAATTCATCAATTTCCATTTTTTCTAAAACAAATTCGCCCAAATTCCATAGAAATAAAAAATTTTACCTTAAAAATCGCCAAATTTTTATAGAAACTATATTAAATCCTTAGAAATTTGAATATTTTTACCAAAATATCGCCAAACATTTTACATTTTTCATTTTAAGGACCAGTAATATTAGCCCATGTTTCTACATTTTAATATAAATTTTTATCCTTAAAATTATCCCTGTGGAGGAGGAATTCTACCAATGATGAAAATGGAAATCAATGCACGACATGAATCCCACTATGTGAATAAAGGTCTTGTCATTAAACATAAGGGAAACCACTCAATCAGTGATCAATAATGGGATGTCATATGCTAAGAAGTGACCTATCAATGATGAAAATAAGTCTCGGGGTGTTACCAACTCTAATACTATCTCCCAAAGCAATGTATCGCAGTTGATAGTAAAAGACTTGTTAGTAAGAAGGAAATAATGAGTCCTACACTAGCATGAGTAAATATTGGTTATGTTGATAAAAAAATCACTACAACTTGCCAACAAGGTAGGTTGACATGTATGGTCAAGAAATTTGAAGAATGGATAACACATGCTTAAAGACATCCCTTGAACATAAGAAAAATAAATGGTGAATTGGGCAGTGATTGACACCAAAAGGGACCAATTATATAAATCCACAATGTAGGAGGCATTGGTAGATTATCCATAATGATTGGAAGAATAACCAATAAGAGGAGTAATAAACTCAAATTTCATGGTTTAGCTCATAAGGCAATACTAAGACCTAATTTGTGAATATTAGACAACTGAGTATAAAATATTAGGGCCTTACCGTTCGCATCAATGGCTAAATCTGAATTTTTTTTTTCTTTGCTTGTTCCTTAGTATTTTTTGCAATGGTTGTCATTGTAGCTTGGAACTCACCCAGGGGTAGAGAAGACAAAATGTTATTTTTTTGGGCAACCTCAACTTTTCCACGTGAAATTTTTCATCAATAGAAATTAATTTCGTTGGATTTTGTAGATGGTTCCAAAAGGTGAAACTATATTCAACCACTCCCAAAAAATAATTCAATTTGTTCTAGTTGTGTCGGACAACTTCTTCAATCATTGCAATATTCTTCTGCAACTCTATTTCTTCCGGTGATGTATGCTAAGGCCATGTGCGAAGTGTTGTATTTTGTACTTATAAAGATTGAATTCACTAGGTGACCACTTGGAGTTTTTGTGGTGTTGAGATCTTTTGTTAAGCATGTTCAGGAGGGAAAACACATGAATATTACTCCTCCATTGCACTGAATAGTTCATCGCTACAGCTAAAGTATCCTCATGGTGGTCTTTGGTATCCTTGTGCGCTAACCTCATCAAGATGCAATGTATGGAGATCCTTTCGGGCAACTTCAATCTCTTTTCATGCGCATATCTCTTGCTGCAACTAGGACTTGGTATGCTCATGAATGGTGGCTTCCTAGTTAAGTTGAAGGTGCATTTTTTCATGCGCAAGGGTGAGAGTTTGTTTCCTCTCCATAAGCTTGTGGAGTATAGTAGTAACAAAACCATGTACATCAATGGTAGGGACCTGCATGAGACCAATCTCTACCTAGTCAATTCAACTGGGACCACATCCAGTGGGATGACACTCAGAACTCTTCTTTGGCTCATTCCTAGTGCCTCAATAGACTGTGGGTCTTGAGGAGGGGACTCTGCTGCTGTTGATGGGCAAAATTGACCATCCGTCAACTAGGAGAGTGGAACCGGTCCGGGGTTGTCTAATAATCCAAGCCGTTTGGGATGAACCACCCTGACGGGTTTAGCGGCTTCGTTAGCCGATCTAAGGTCCTAAGAAAAC
>JASDQU010435458.1:167881-180958 GCA_032191745.1 Picea mariana | reverse complement strand
TTTATGTTCTTACGTTATCTTATTTTGAAACATTATTATGAACACTCATTTTTGCAAGATTTCAAGTAAACCTTGTAAATTGTATATAGATTGTTTATAATCATTTGTATATTCATGTTTCTTTTTAATAAACATTAGTAAGTAATATATCATTTGTTAGAATCATAGCTTTAGATTAGTTTATTTCTTGTACTGTTTTTAGGACTTTAGTTGGCTAACAAATCCATTAAACCCGTCGGGTCAGATCATACCAAACGAATTGGGTTAATTAGAAAACCCCGGTCTGGATTTGACCTTCCAGTTGACAGTGTGTTATTTATGCCCGTCAACACCTGTGAAGGAATGTTTACTACCTTATTCAACTACCACTTTATGATATTGTCACATCCTCACCATGGGCAGTTGTTGAACATCCTTTACCTTTTGCTAGAGTCCATGAAGCTAATGGATATATTTGTGTGTCAGTCCAAACATCTGCAATCCTATGTTTTAAATCATGGATTGATCAAGATTTTGGTCATCCACGCACTAGAACAAAAGAATGAAACTTGGCTCAAATTCACCACCCTTGTTGGAACTCAGGGTTCGGTGGAGAAAAAAAGCAGTGACATAGAGAAACTAATAGAGAGAGAGGAAGCAGAGATGGAAGGAGCCAATTTAGAAACATAACTCGTTGTTAGAAACAATGAGTCTAGAGACAAGGATTCCAAGAATAAGGACGAGACAAAATTATAAAATATCCATGATGATATGACCAGTGGAATGGAAATAAAAGAGAATGAAGGAGGGGTCAAAGAGAAAGAGGATGAAGGAGGAGATTCAAGGAAATAGGATGAAGGAGGAGATACAGATAAATAAGACGTAGGGGGAAACATAGAAAAAGAGTTGAGTGTTGAATGTTGAATGTACAGAAATAGACCAAGAGGACCCTAGAGAAGAAGAAGAGGCTGAAAAGACATAGACATAAGGTAACTACCCTGTTGCACGGAATGTTTTGTCGTTGTTGTCTAGTGATGAAGTAGATATTATAGGTGAAAACCCCACTTGGGAAGAATGTAAACCTTTCCTTGTCATAGAAGAACCTCCATAGCAGAAGAGAGGGAAGAAGAGGTCATATCAAGGAGTTGTTGATGACCTCCCAAGAAGAAGAACTAGATCTTCCTTAGAAGTAGTGTCAACCCAACCATATGAACAATTAATCATTGTTGAACACCCACGAGAACCTGTTGGGAAACTAATTGTTACAAAGAAGGGAAAGTCAAGAGAAAGAACTAGAAGCTCCAATCCTGGTAAAACTACATCCCTGCTTAAGCAGATTGATCATTTAAAGGAGGAAAATTCTAGGCTTGAGAGACAACTTAGGGTTTTAAAAGGAAAGTTTCAGGACAAAGAAAACCCCTCAGGGCTGGAAGCCCTAGTCGATATTTCCTAATTAGTGGAAAAATAATTTTCTCCTTTAAAACCTAAGGCTAGATTACTAGAGGATAAGGAATCTAGGGCATAGTTATGTTCAACATGTGGTGACGTCCTTAACTAGGAAGGGTATGCACAGAATGATGTGCTACCACCAAAATTCATTTCAGTAGGCATTCAAACAGAACCTATTCAGGAGGATGATAATTTTACTGGGGTTACCCAAAGTAGTCAAGGAGTGGCTGAGAGAACTACTCCTACACAAGCACCAGTAGTACCTGACATAGAGATGATTAGGCATGGTCAAGCTGCCAAAATAAATGGTGAGACCACAGGAGGTGGGGAACAACAAAGTAATAATAGAACATAAGAACATGTCCAGGATACTACTATCACACAAGAACTAGTAGCACCTAGTACAGAGATAGTTGAACCTTTTCAGGGTGTCATAGGAGATCATGCCTAAGATACTATTGTTACATAAGAACCACTAGTACTTGGCATAGAGACAACTAAATCAAACCAAGGTGTCGAGATAGATGTTAAAATTACCTGAGGAAAGGATGTTGAAATAATAGAAGATAAATATGTTGATGTTGAAACTCCAGGAGGCAAAGATGATGAAACTCTAGGAAAGGAGGAACAACATAATGATAAAGGATCATAAGGGCCTTCTCTAGTTGACACACAAGAACTTGACCAAGACGTTGTGGTTACACAAGAACCAACAATTCTTGTAGATGAGGTAGTGGAACTTGAGGGAGAAATGAGCCAAGACATGACCCCTAATGTTGACATGATGGTTTTTGAAACTCACAAGTGGGAACGGCTACCCCTGTCACTCCATGAAGGGGTAATATCCATCCAAGAGCATAAAAATATCATCTGTGACCTCATATAAAAATGGGCAGAAGAATTGGTGTTCTAAATACATATGTGGGATAAATTGAAGGAAGAGAGAAATAAATTGAAGGAGCTAAAAGACCAGGTTCAAGCCCTGCAAGACACAAAGGTAAAAGTATGTGACCTAGCACAAGAATTCTTGAAATGTATAAAAAAATTCGCTTCCTATCCACTATTTATTCAAGAAAAATTCATTATGTTTCAACTGGAAGACATGAAAGAAGATAGACTATGTAATTTTGATTCCATTATTTCTTTTCTGAAGAATTTCTTTCAGAGAAGCCTTGCAAAAGAGCATATTCTATGTGAGTTATACTTGCATGATTTTTTTTTTTTTGGAGAATGAAAATTTAATCTCTCTCCATATGGTGGAGATATTCAATTAAGATCATTTACCTCATTTGTCAGCAATCAAGCAAAGTGGAAGGCATCCCATGATATTATGAAAATAGCTTAGAAAGATAAAATGTTATGTATTAAAGGAGAACCTACCCCTGTTGTTGATATAATTAGAGCCTTCAAAAAGTTTCTCRRTTCAAAAGGATGGGTTGCCACTATGAATGATGTCCAATACTTCATATTGGACCTCTACTCCACATGCATTAATATGTAGTTGAAGGAAGCTCTCAATGGCAGTCAACTCAGATGGGAAGCCTCTAATGATGAGTTGAAGAGGAGGGACCCCTATGGATATTCAAACAAGTATATCATCATGAAATGTGGATCAAGGTGGCTTGACCTCAAATATAGATTCCCTTTGATTTGTCTCCCTATAAGCAAATATCAACATCGATACCAACTAAGGTAAGATGAATATTGGTGGATAGATGTGATGATGAGCAATGGATATAGGGCTAGTCAGGAGGACACCGTCGGGGCATATAATCTCATTGAACTTCACATGTAGTATTCTGATTTGGAATCTAACTGATTAGTAGGTTGCATGAGGACATCCAGTTCCTTTAGTTGGGGGGAGATGTTGGATTCATAAATTGACACCCTTTTATTATTACTTCACCCGCTTTTCTTATACCATCCATGTTCTTTTCATAACCATTATGGTCCAAAATATTTTCTTTTTGTCTAGGTATGTGAAGTTTGTATGATGCCTCAATTCATTAACTTTTTCTTTGATTCGGGAAGGACAATAGTTGTTTTGTGTATTTACTAACAAGGTATTGAGAATTCCTTGCAGGATAATCTATCACTACAGGTGTTGTTACTCCAAAGTGTTGTTACTCTCAATTGTCGTTACTACCAGAAGATCGACAATGTTATTTGAGGATCATTCATGTTGATGTTGATTAGGTCATTGATATACATGCCCTTGTGACAATGACTTTCCATCTTGATGACGTGTCTATTTTCCAAATCACGGCTATTGAATTTGTCATAAATTTGTTATGTCAGCCCAAATTATAAGACAGTTCAAGAGGAAAGATATGTAATTAGTCATGCTCAGTTATGATAGGTTGTAAGGAATATTGAATATATTCCCAGTTAATATTGTATTGAATAGCTTGAGAATCAAAATATTCTCAAGGTTGTTCATAATCATTAATTTTTTTTAGATTAGTTTATAGGAGGGAGCTTTGAAAAGAAATGCATTTCTGCTACCAAACTAGTATATTTTTGGAGATCAATCAATCCAATCAATGAGAAACAAAATTTGTACCTATACTTCTTGAGTTGGATTAATAAATTTTTAGCAAGTTTGTGATTCAATTTTTATGTGCAATTAATTTGTAGTTCCTATATATCTTCCAGCCCCTGCTAAGGAGGAAGGGACCTCCTCTTTAGCACGGTCGTTGTTACTGTATTATTAGGTATATTTATATTAAGAGTGATTGCTGTAGTGTGTTTCATATCTTTGTTGTTACTGTTGTTCATTATTAGATTATCAGTCTTCTTGTGTGTGTGTGCAAAGTGTTGTTACTCATGTTGTATTTGGAAGTTGTTTTAGTTTGAAAGATTATTCATGTTACATATATTTTGTGTCATATTGATTGGGGTTAATTATGTTATAAAT
Source organism: Picea mariana (assembly GCA_032191745.1). Taxonomy (NCBI): domain Eukaryota; kingdom Viridiplantae; phylum Streptophyta; class Pinopsida; order Pinales; family Pinaceae; genus Picea; species Picea mariana. Next base: position 176,613 of record JASDQU010435458.1, on the reverse strand, counting down.
TTATCTAGACTTATAATGTTGTAAACAATCCCCATTCTACGAATCATCAACTTGTTGTTAATTTATTTCATATCAGCAAGGTGTGCTTTTTTCCAATTAGATGTATTACTTCTTTTACAAAGAGTGAACCCATTTCATTTTCAGCAAAGTGCGGTCTTCTTTATTATTCAACAAGAGTGTGGGTTGTTTCCTTTTAAGCAATGATTTCCCTTTTTCAGCAAGAGTGGTTTATTTCATTTATGCAAGTGTGCTTTCTATTTCAGCAAGTGAGGATTGATTTGATTTATAGCAGTGTGTTTTCATTTCAATTCAAGTGATATTTGATTTCATTTCCAGCAGTGTGTTACATTAAATGCAAGAATGATTTCATTTACAAAAATGTGTTTTCATCCCAATGCAAGTGAGTTTTGATTTCATTTCTAGCAGTGTGTTACATTCAATACAAGAGTGATTTTATTTACAACAATGTGTTTTGTTTCCATGAAAATGTGATTTCCTTTAAAGCAGTGTGTCTCATTTCAATATAAGTGTGATTTCCTTTATAGCAGTGTGTTCTCAATTCAATACCATTATGGAAGTAGTTTTATTTCCAGTAGTATGCTTTGGTCTCAATAGGATTTCAATTATAGGAGTGAGGTTTTCTATTTCAACCATTTAGGTATGTTGTAGATTAAGGGTACTGGTGATTTTCAATACAACAGAGTGATTTATTCAGTAAGTGTGATCTATAAGGGTGTTTTCCTTTAGTAATCTATAATGTAAGTTTGACTAGTGAGATTTTTTCTTGAGATTTCAGGATAGTGCTAGCTAGGAGTTGTTTCCTGCATATATTTTGCATGATAACCTTGGAATAAGAAAACAAATCACGAGTTGACAATCAAATGTATTGGATGTTTTAATAATGCAATTAAATACACCAAAAACATTGTTGGAGTGAGGATACTTTTGGTTGTGGACTAAGCAGTTTGTAGAGGAGTACGTTCACACTTGCCTTATATGTTAGCAGGGTAAGACAAACACCAGAATGAGAGCATGGTTGTTGCAACCTATACCGATTCTGGAGAGACCGTGGATGATTGTCTCGATGGAATTCATCACAGGTCTTCTGATGGTTCTAGGATACAACGGGATTTTATTTATGGTGGATCAATTCTCCCAGTATGTTGTCTTCATTGCAATGAAGGTGCCTTGCAACGTCAAAGAAGTTGTGAAGTTTTTTTTCAATCACAGATTAAAGTATTTTTGTCTTCCGTTGAACATTGTGTCGGAAAGGGATGCAAGGTTCACAAGTAATTTTTGGAAAAAAAAAATCAATCTTTTGGGGACAAATTTGTTGAAGAATTCACCCTACCATTCACAGATATATGGGAAGACCGAACGAATCAATGCACTTCTGAAGGACTACTTGTAGCACTATGTGCAAGTAGATCAGATCAATTGGCCGAACTTGTTGGATGCTTCCTAGTTCAGCTACAACCTATAGAAGAGTTCAATGACGGGATACAATCAATTTAAGTTGAAGAATGGAAAACAACCCATAACTCCTAACTTTGTAACACAAGTTTACTATGGACGAATCCATCGGCTGTGGGTTATGCAAAGAGTTGGCAGGATCAGTTGGAGATAGCTTGTGCACACTTGACTAACACAACAGACATAATGAAGCAATGGGTAGATTGCAACATATGTGATGCATAATTCCAAGTGGGAGAGTTAGTATTTCTCAAGCTAAGAAGATATCAATTCCCACGACTAAAAGGGATGGCTCCATATCTCGTGCAAAGATATGAGGGACCATTTAAAGTTCTTGAGAAGATTGGAAACGTCACCTACAAATTGGGATTGTCATTTCATATGTCTTCAACATTATCCAATTGAAGTCATGTTAGAGGGACCTAGATGATTCAAGCTGAGTTGAGCCATCTAGAGCACCATCCATGGTCATAGATAAGCCAGAGTTAGAGGTAGAGAATATTTTGGTGAATCACATCCTAGGATGGGGCAGAGGTCGAGTGCACGAGTACTTCATCCAATGGAAGGACAACCCTAATGAAGAGAATAGTTGGGAGAAGTATGAGTCCTTGTGGAAGTATGAGTACATTATTCAAGAATTCGACAGAGGTCACTACGGATCATAAGGGAAATGGAATTTGTCGAGACAACAACAATTTTAGTAAGGGAGGATGTAAGACCTCCTAGGACACCCACTGAGTCTGTGCACTCCTTGGGAAGATTAGACGATGGATGAAAAAAGAGAAAAAGGAGGAAATGATCGATTGGGCGAATGAAAATGGTTTGGGTGTGGGCAGGAGCACCTTGGGGTATGGTGGTGAGGTGTGTGCCCAAGGGGGAACACACCCTTCTTCCCTTACGACAGATGAAAAAGACTTGTGTTTCATTTGGGAAAGGTTAGGGTAACTTGGGAGTGTTATCACCCTGTAATTTCCTAAGCTTAGGAGGAAATCACAGAGGTAACAACAAAACCACTTTGCAACTTAGGATCTATCCCTCCTAAACTTAGAGAGGGATCTCTCTGTATGATTTAGCTTTGTTTTAATGGATATTATGCTAGCTAATGGGTTCAGAGTTTGGATTTTTGAATTGGTTTGGTGGGGAAAGGAAGAGAAAAGGCCATTGGGCAATGGAGTCAAAAGGCTTGGGTGATCAATTTGCAAAATTATCAAGCATAAGTGAAACAAGGCAAGCTAGATGTACTACTATGGATCCTCGAATTTTGAAAGGATTATGAAATGGAAGAGAATGTAAGGCTAGGTAGAGACTGAGGAGAAATTAAGAATTCCTCAATCTGTCCTTAGTGGAAAACATATAGATTGTAAACACAGCCAGAATAGGATGCTCTAAATAACAATTCATATTCATCACTTTCTGCTTTACAATTAACAGAGAAAGATAAACAACAGAAAAATACATAAAAATAAGAGAAAACTTCACCATTTCAGACACCACATGAATCCTGAACAGCTGATCTTGTATTACTTTGCAAACAATCACTTGAAACTCAATGAGAACATTTACAGGATGGGACTTTCTCCTATTACAACCCCCACCCCCCCTCTTTTCATTCTCAATAATAGAATTTATAGAAAAAACAATCATAGAAACAGTTCCTAACAATCTGAAACTAAAATGGAAATGATTTTGGATAGGTTGCAAGAAATATGGAACTGCAAGTATTGAGCCCTTCAAATCTAGAAATGCATTGTCATCCGTTGCCAAGTGTTCTAACAATTGTTCCTCTTTTCTTCATTTCTGCCATTGAATCTGGAAAGGATATTTGATCAACATGTTCCTTGAAATCATGAGGAAAACTCATTTACATCGATCCTCATTTCAAATTCAGAGTTATGTTTCACTACCAAAATCTAGGACCAATTCCTTGAAACCCTTGATTTGTTTTAGATATGCCAATATTCTCTCCTTTTTCTAGTTCATCATTGACTTGGAACATGGAGGATTTCGAGCCAATAATATCTTGATGCAATATGCTAGAGAATATGATCTTTATTACTAAATCTAGAGATGTGATTTGCTATAGAGCCAACTATAACAGTTGATATGCCAGAAACTTGGTCAAAGGTGATGATCTACGCCTACAAATGTTGGATAATTGGTTGATATGAGGATCTGGATATTACCTTTGTGTTTTAAAATAACCCCTAACCTTATCCTTTCGTGAACAGAGTGCCATACTTCACTTGAAAATACTATGTTTTTAATACTCTGCCACTAAATAAAAACTAAATACAATCTTCATTCAATCCCTGGAAATCTTCTTGGAATTCATTTCAAGACCGAATTGCATATCTTTAGTTTCCTTCGATGTTCTTCAAATGCTCGAATTGATACCCTGAGTTGATCGTTTGTTGCCTAAGTATCTGGAAATTGCTGGAAGTAAGAAACCATATTTAATGCCATTGAGTAGTATTTTTGACTGTTAAGCTTCTCACTGTGAACCTTTATTTCTCATGCCTTAGATTGTGTTGTAGCAATCCTGAATGATTGGTTTCAAGATGAATCTCCATGCCATCCAATTGGCATAGCTTTCATCATGGACTTTGTGGAAATTTGATGACAGCCTAGGTGTTGCTTATGAAAATTTTACCCCCAACATCGAGTATTTGGAGTGAGAATATATCTATCAACTGCTTGACTGAAATATGTCGAGAAACCTCACGACAAACCCCATCATCACCTCCTCAAATAAACAAAGAACTCACACTCTTGTTTTCTAAATTTAGGAGAGAATTAGCAAAGTCAGGGGCAAAGGCTTCCTATTGTTTGTAATTGCAACCATATTAAAAACTATCTAGGTTGAATTGCAGTTCCATATGTGATGATGACCAAAGATATAAGAAAACAACATATCATAGTAGCTTTGAAAAGGTGGAATAATAATCCTTTCATCTATATGAGTATGCTACTCTGTTTACAACAAAATATCTTCAGGTTCAAGCTTGCTATCAACCATTTAGATTACAAATATGAAAACCAGAATTGTCAGAAGCAATTAACAATCTTTTCTTCACAAGTACTGGTATAAATCTTTTGTGTTCACTCTAGAAGATATTTCATATATAATGGATTGTACCAGAGAGGAGTGGACCCGTCTTCCCTTAGTAGCATGGGTGTGCCAGAGAGGTTGAACAAATCCATTGGCACGCCCACAAAGATTTGTGACTATAAGCATAAAGGGGAGCATGAGAGAAGGGGTGTGCACCCAAGGATGGGGCACACTGGTCCAATAAATGAATGGTTGAAGGGCACATGGACTTAGATGGGCACCTTGGGTCCACATATGGGTGCGATGATTGCTTGAGTGTGGAAATTCACGAAGAGGTGCGATGCACTGAAGAGAGGCGACATTTCGAACAAGTGACTCTTGGAGTCCATATAAAGGCAAGGGAACACAACAAAACAAAAGCAAGAAAAAAAATGTGTGAGTAAGAGATGGAGCTCTAAAGCTAGGTGCACTAAATGGGCGCACCTCAAGCTAAGGCGAGGAGGGAAAAAAATAAGAGAGTCTTGGTGGGACAAAATCGTAGGTCTGGACAGTTCTGAAATGTAAGTCATAGTCATGAGGCTCTACCCAATAGCGCCATCTTGTAAATATTTATTTTTGTATAAATAAATGAATTTGGGTATTAGGCATGGTTCATGTTGCACGCACTTTATATCTGTCTCTTTTGTTCTGTATGTTTTTTGTTGTATGCCGAATTGACTAAATTTTAAACTAAGTTAACAATTGTATAAGTATACAAATGAGTTACATAGAGTAAGGATGTGACTTGCCTGTAGCCTCTAATGAAATATGGGTATGCTCTAGGTGAAGAGGCATAGTTTGGGTGAAGTATCCTTGGTTGAGTCAATTTGCCAAGGGAGAACCACCACGGTGTTGCATGCCAACAAGATACCAAGGTTGGACTTGGGCATGATTTTTGGGGGCGTGAAAATTTCTATATTAAAGAAAAATATTTATTTCATCAATTATGGCTTCTACATTAAAAAACAATGTTTATTTCGTAAATTATTCCTAAAAAAAGTTGTCTATTTCATAGAAATAAGCTTCCAGCAGAAAATTTTAAGGTACCAACCACAGAAGAGAGGAGTCTCTAAGAGTTCCTTTGAGCTTTGAATATTTGTGATTTCAAGTTCTTAGTGAGAAGATCCCCTTCAAATATGTTTTGATGAGTTTCAATATTTGTGATTTCAAGTTCTTAGTGAGAAGATCCCCTTCAGATATGTTTTGATGAGTTTGAATATTTGTGATTTAAAATGTTTTCATGTGACTTCTATGCATCATTTAGGTATACAAATCGAAGGATCTATGAATTAATGTTGTGAATGTTAGCAGATTCTAATAGTTTTTGTTATCTGTAATATTAGCACAATGTAAAATATTTTCTTTGTATAATTAGGTTGGATGTATTGCTAACAAATGGATTTTATTTTTTTCTTTGGAAGTTAACTCGACGGATATCAAATTTTCCCTAAAATAGCTTAGGAATATTTATTTACAAAGAGTATATTTTAGAGTAGTAGTATTTATTTGCTTTGTATATAATAAGACTTTTGAATAAATTCAATTGTTTTCTTATGTTGTTGGCTTAATCCAAAGTTAAAATTGATTGTGTGTGTGTGACACATATACACACACAAACCCAAACTTATTTACTGTCAATTTTATGTTGAGCACACTATTTTTTGTTTTTTATTTATCTTTTGAAGAGTATGTAAATTTGAAGGTTAAAATTTTTAAAACACCTTCATTATTGAATAGTAATTTTTTAATCAAAACTTAACTATTGAAACACAATTTTTTATTAAAACTTTATTGTTGAAGGACATAATTTTAAACATGTCATTTTTTGACGGGAAAGATAGAGAACCAAGGCATCAAAAAAATTGTTTGACGAGTGTTGTGCTTGGACTACCATACCCATTCAGGAACTAACATATCTTGTAAGAAATTAGCCCAGGACCTACAAGCATTATTATTCATCTAACTAGACCCCCACAATTCCTTCATTGGAGATCTAGTTGGTTGAGTCGATTCAACGGTGGGGAGAGTCCCACTACTCCTTCCAAGTATCAGTGTTCCTAAAGCACTTGTACTCAAGTCATACATTTCTTGATGGTTTCTTCGGTCATCCTAGATTGGGTTGACCCAAATCCAACCTCAGAGTAAAAATCATATCAACGCTCTCTGGTAAAGAATCAAGATTTAGTACAACACTTCATAGAAACAAACAATTGAAAACTCTGCTCTTATTGAATTTATGAACGATATGTGTATTTTAGATCATTCCCAATTGGTCCATCCTACAAACTAAATGAAACGGAAAAATAATATAACAGATTAGTTCTCAAGCTTAATTTTGAACAACTGGATGATTTTATCTCGATTTGACTCTGAAGGTGGTCCCTGAATTGAGAAAGCCTTGAAAGGCCCTTCCTTATTTCCTTGCCCCAAGAACGTTCTAAGCTTTATTGATTGTATGTATCCACAATAGAGGTAGCCCTATTTCTAATTCCTTCTTAGATGATCTAGATTGGATCATTATATTGTTTTTCATCTATCTTTATCCTTTCAGAGAGAAAAAAACTAGAGGAATCAACTTGCAGTGTGATTTTAGTGGTAGGTCCTAGTTTGGAAAATAGGGGTCTGGAACCTTTGGGGGCTATTTATGTTCGACAACACATGTATTACAATAGAGGACGAACACCTTCAGTAACCACTCACACAACCAGATCAAAGATAAACACACCAATGTTTTGACGTGGTAAAACCCCTACAGGGAAACATCCACGGCCCCATCCAACGTGACCACTTGGTGCAATTTATTAATGCAAAAGAAAAAGATTACAGAGATATTTTACAAGAGATTTTCTCACAATCGATCATTGGAAAATGACCCTCCATTCTCTTTAAATAGAGATCATGGACCAATAGGGTCTTAAGCCACAGATCAATGACCATTAATATCGAGGACAGTATGAGCCGTCGGATCACTCTATGTTGGGAACATATCGTGACTGTCGGATTTCCTAACTACAAATGCATACTAATGCATACTAAAGAAACACTCTAATAAACACACTTTTACCTAATGACACATTTAGACCAAGTAGATCTTAAGTAACTCCTAAGTGTCTAAATATCCTAACATCCCCTCTTAAGAACAACTTGGGATAGGATTGAAGGATTTACAATGTTGAAACAATAGGAGAAGGAAGGAGGCATTAGAGCCTATCCCCCCTTACTGACAACTTCCTAAACTCCTAACATAGATAGAAGTTTGGAAAAATTCACTTCTATAAGAGAGTTTGTGAAAATGTATGCAACTTGATCTTCTGTAGGGAAAAAGAGCACTTCAATAACTTGATCATGAATGAGCTTTCTTACGAAGTGCATGTGTAGCTCGATGTGTTTTCTGTGTTGATGTTGAACTGGATATTTGGCACACTTGATGGCACTCTGATTGTTGCACCAAACATTGGTCGGATGTTGTTGTTGGAATCCAAACTATGAAAGGATCTGTCGAAGCCATAAGGATTCCTGACTTGCATTTACTGCTACTCAGTACTCTGCTTCTGCTGAAGAGAGAGAAATAGCCTGTTGTTTCTTACAGGCCCAAGTGACAGGTCCTAAACCAAGGTTGAAAACATAACCTCCAATAGAATTCCAATCATCAGGGTCGCTAGCCCAATCTGAATCAGTGAAACCAACCAATAAAGGAGTCCCCCCTGAACTGTAATGTATCTTGAATTGAACTGTACCACGAACATAGCGAAGTATCCTTCTAGCTTCTTTCCAATGGATTTCATGGGGTGTTTGCATATACCGTTCAACAATACCAGAAACAAATGAAAGATCAGGACGAGTATGAGTCAAGTATAAGAGGCTACCAACTAATTGATGGAATAGGGTGGCATCAACTTTGGGAGAAGTACAGGTGGCAGTAAGCTTGAATCCATACTGGAAGGGAGAAGGGGCTGGTTTACAATCGTCCATGTGAAAGAGACAAAGAAGGTCACAATAATACTTAGATTTGGAAATAAAAATTCCTTCATTGGTTTGCAAAACTTTGAGGCCAAGGAAATAGTGCAAAAATCCTAAGTCTGTCATTTCAAATTTCTTCTTAAGGATGGTTTTCACATGGTTTAAAAGTTTTGAGTCACTACCAGTAAGGATAATAAAATCAACATAAAGG
>JASDQU010435458.1:138325-151958 GCA_032191745.1 Picea mariana | reverse complement strand
ATAATCTTTCAAACTAAAACAACTTCCAAATACAACATGAGTAACAACACTTTGCACACACACACAAGAAGACTGATAATCTAATAATGAACAACAGTAACAACAAAGATATGAAACACACTACAACAATCACTCTTAATATAAATCTACCTAATAATACAGTAACAACGACCCTGCTAAAGAGGAGGTCCCTTCCTCCTTAGCAGGGGCTAGAAAATATATAGGAACTACAACTTAATTGCACATAAAAATTGAATCACAAACTTGCTAAAATTTTATTAATCCAACTCAAGAAGTACAGGTACAAATTTTGTTTCTCATTGATTGGATTGATTGATCTCCAAAAATATACTAGTTTGGGAGCATAAATGCTTTTCATTTCAAAGCTCCCTCCTATAAACTAATCTAAAAAAATTAACGATTATGAACAACCTTGAGAATATTTTGATTCTCAAGCTATTCAATACAATATTAACTGGGAATATATTCAATATTCCTTACAACCTATCATAACTGAGCATGACTAATTACATATCTTCCCCCTTGAACTATCCTATAATTTGGGCTGACATAACAAATTTATGACAAATTCAATAGCCGTTATTTGGAAAATAGCCACGTCATCAAGATGACAAGTCATTGTCATGAGGGCACGTATATCGATGACCTGATCAACATCAACATGAACGATCCTCAAATAACATTGTCGATCTTCTGGTAGTAACGACAATTGAGAGTAACAACACTTTGGAGTAACAACACCTGTAGTGATTGATTATCCTGCAAGGAATTCTCAATACCTTGTTAGTAAATACACAAAACAACTACTGTCCTTCCCGAATGCAAGAAAAAGTTAATGAATTGAGGCATCATACAAACTTCACATACCTAGACAAAAAGAAAATATTTTGGACCATAATGGTTATGAAAAGAACATGGATGGTATAAGAAAAGCGGGTGAAGTAATAATAAAAGGGTGTCAAAAAGGTGTCAATTTATGAACCCAACATCTCCCCCCAACTAAAGCAACTGGATGTCCTCATGCAACCTACTAATCAGTTAGATTCCAAATCATAATACTACATGTGAAGTTCAATGAGATTATATGCCCTGATGGTGTCCTCCTGACTAGCCCTATATCCATTGCTCATCATCACATCTATCCACCAGTATTCATCTTACCTTAGTTGGTATCGATGTTGATATTTCCTTATAGGGAGAAAAATCAAAGGGAATCTATATCTGAGGTCAAGCCACCTTGATCCACATTTCATGATAATATACTTGCTTGAATAGCCATAGGGGTCCCTCCTCTTCAACTCATCATTAGAGTCTTCCCATCTGAGCTGACTGCCATCGAGAGCTTCCTTCAACTGCATATTAATGCATGTGGACTAGAGGTCCAATATGAAGTATTATACATCATTCATAGTAGCAACCCATCCTTTTGAACCGAAAAACTTTTTGAAGGCTCTAATTATATAAACAACAGGGGTAGGTTCTCCTTTAATACATAACATTTTATCTTTCAAAGCTATTTTCATAACATGGGATGCCTTCCACTTTGCTTGATTGCTGACAAATGAGGTAAATGCTCTTAATTTAATATCTCCACCATATGGAGAGAGATTAAATTTTCGTTCTCCAAAAAAAAAAAAATCATGCAAGTATAACTCACGTAGAATATGCTCTTTTGCAAGGCTGCTCTGAAAGAAAGTCTTCAGAAAAGAAATAATGGAATCAAACTTACAAAGTCTATCTTCTTTCATGTCTTTTAGTTGAAACATAATAAATTTTTCTTGAATAAATAGTGGATAGGAAGCAAAATTTTTTATGCAATTCAACAATTCTTGTGCCAAGTCACATACTTTTACCTTTGTGTCTTGCAGGGCTTGAACCTGGTCTTTTAGCTCCTTCAATTTCTTTCTCTCTTCCTTCAATTTCTCCCACATCTGTATTTAGAACACCAATTCTTTCGCCCATTTTTATATGAGGTCACAGATGATATTTTTATGCTCTTGGATGGATATTACCCCTTCATGGAGTGACAGGGGTAGCTGCTTCCACTTGGGAGTTTCAAAAACCATCATGTCAACATCAACATCCTTATCTTCTATTATTTCAACATCCTTTACTCATGTAGTTTTAACATCTATCTCGACACCTTGGTTTGATTTAGTTGTCTCTACACCAAGTACTAATGGTTCTTATGTAACAATAGTATCTTGGGCATGATCTCCTATGACACCCTGAAAAGGTTCAACTATCTCTGTACTAGGTGCTACTGGTTCTTATGTGATAGTAGTAGCCTCGACATGTTCTTATATTCTATTATTACTATGTTGTTCCCCACCTCCTGGGGTCTCACCATTTATTTTGGCAGCTTGACCATGCCTAATCATCTCTATGTCAGGTACTACTGGTTCTTGTGTAGGAGTAGTTCTCTCAACCACTCCTTGATCGCTTTGGGTAACCCCAGTAAAATTATCATCCTCTTGAATAGGTTCTATTTGAATGCCTACTAAAATGAATTTTGGTGGTAGCACACCATTCTGTGCATACCCTTCCTAGTTAAGGATGTCACCACATGTTGAACATAACTATGCCCTAGATTCCTTATCCTCTAGTATTCTAGCCTCGGGTTTTAAAGGAGAAAATTATTTTTCCACTAATTGGGAAATCTCGACCAGGGCTCCCAGCCCTGAGGGGTTTTCTTTGTCCTGAAACTTTCCTTTTAAAACCCTAAGTTGTCTCTCAAGACTAGAATTTTCCTCCTTTAAATGATCAATCTGCTTAAGCAGGGATGTAGTTTTACCAGGATTGGAGCTGCTAGTTCTTTCTCTTGACTTTCCCTTCTTTGCAACAATTAGTTTCCCAACAGGTTCTCGTGGGTGTTCAACAATGATTAAATGTTCATATGGTTGGGTTGACACTACTTCTAAGGAAGATCTGGTTCTTCTTCTTGGGAGGTCATCAACAACTCCTTAATATGATCTCTTCTTCCCTCTCTTCTGTTGTGGCGGTTCTTCTATGACAAGGAAAGGTTTACATTCTTCCCAAGTGGGGTTTTCACCTATAATATCTACTTCATCACTAGACGGTAACGACAAAACATTCTGTGCAATAGGGGAGTTACCTCGTGTCTATGTCTTTTCAACCTCTTCTTCTTCTCTAGGGTCCTCTTGGTCTATTTCTGTACATTCAACATTCAACACTCAACTCTTTTTCTATGTTTCCCCCTACGTCTTATTTATCTGTATCTCCTCCTTCATCCTATTTCTTTGAATCTCCTCCTTCATCCTCTTTCTCTTTAACCCCTCCTTCATTCTCTTTTATTTCCATTCTGGTGGTCATATCATCATGGATATTTTATAATTTTGTCTCGTCCTTATTCTTGGAATCCTTGTCTCTAGACTCGTTGTTTCTAACAATGAGTTATGTTTCTAAACTGGCTCCTTCCATCTTTGCTTCCTCTCTCTCTATTAGTTTCTCTATGTCACTGCTTTTTTTCTCCACCAAACCCTGAGTTCCAACATGGGTGGTGAATTCGATCCAAGTTGCATTCTTTTGTTCTAGTGCATGGATGACCAAAATCTTGATCAATCCATGATTTGAAATGTAGGCTTGCAGATGTTTGGACTGGCACACAAATATATCCATTAGCTTCATGGACTCTAGCAAAAAGTAAAGGATGTTCAACAACTGCCCATGGTGAGGATGTGACAATATCATAAAGTGGTAGTTGAATGAGGTAGTAAACCTTCCTTCACAGGTGTTGACGGGCGTAAATAACACTGTCAACTGGAAGGTCAAATCCGGACCGGGGTTGTTTAATTAACCCAAGCCGTTTGGTATGATCTGACCCGACAGGTTTAATGGCTCTGTTAGCCAACTAAAGTCCTAAAAACAGTAAAAGAAATAAACTAATCTAAAGCTATGATTCTAACAAATGATATATTACTTACTAATGTTTATTAAAAAAAAACGTGAATATACAAATGATTATAAACAATCTATATACAATTTACAAGGTTTACTTGAAATCTTGCAAAAATGAGTGTTCATAATAATGTTTCAAAATAAGATAACGTAAGAACACAAATCTTTTTGTTTTTTTTAATGTTTAAAGATTTTAAACTAATAAATACTAAGCAAATACAATTGAAACAATGACACAGAAACAATCAAAGCTAATTAATGCAATCATCGTCTCATTCATATCTAAACAAATATGAATAAAAGAAAGCATTGCACCTACTAACCTCTCATTGATCAGCAGTGCTAAGCTAAATTCATCTCTCTGTATTTGTATGAGCTTCTCTTAACCTGTCTCAAGTGTAAACCTATGAAAAAAACAAGCATAATACTTCCTGAAGAAATTCAAGGAAGTGTTTCATATTCTGGAGTGAGTTTATAATGATAGAAAGACAAATACTTATATATCTTGTGACCTTGAAATGTCTAATAACTGAAAATGAAAGAAATTCCAATTCTCAGGAATGGTGTTACCAACTATTTAGCATCAGATGTAAACTTGAAATACTTGAATAGATGATCAGTCACAGATATAAACTAAACCAAAAGATAATGAACCATATAAAGGAAAACATAACATGAAAAATTATATGCAGAACAATTTAAAGCTAGTTCAATACAAATAAAGTTTCATATTCAAAAATTATATGAGAAACAATATTAACATTGCACAATCTACAAAAGCACAAAAGCCAAAGAGTAAATTGTTTTCTCATATAGTTTCAACAAAATATGTTCATCATCTGGTCCACGAAGAACTTTTGGGATAATAGACTCTTAAAGATTGAAAAAATTAATATATAAATGATGGCAATTAACCATGTATTGATAAAACAGACTAAAGCTAATTTAAATCAATGCATAATCAATTATTCAAAGAATATGAAGATATTATAATGAAAATAAAACCATTTTACTCATAGGACAAAAGCCATTAAGCAACCTGGAATTCCATATTCTTCTTTGAAAATACTTGTCCATTCTCCCAAAGATTCCAACCATCTGTTACTCCATTTGGAAAGAAAAAAAAATTACAAAAGAAATAATATACAAAAGAGAAAGGACAAAAATCCTCCTCTCAATTTCCTGGATCCCCATGGCTTTGAAATTTCTCATATATTTATACAATGAACAAACAGTTTGGGTGTCAATAATAATTTCCACTACCTGAAATTTGCCTCATAAAGAGACACAAATATCTCTCAAAGTGTGCATTTGTTTGGGAAAATGTCCACCTGTAAGTTAAATGGGTCCATTTTGGAGATGGGTTTTCAACTGTTTCTTCAGATTCCTTATTGTTTGAATGAAAAAAGTGCCGCAAAATTGTCTTTCTGTTCTTGAACGCATTTTCAAATCTTATTTGTTGTTGCTAAAAAATTATTTGCAACAATCCAATATTATTTTTGGATCAATTATCTTGAACATATTTGGATTATAAAATCAAGCCATGATCAGATCCATACCAAATAACTGATAATAGAAACCTGTGAAACAAAAAAAAACCTAAATTAATAACCTAAAAATTGCAAATAAAACAAAATCTAGAACACTAAAATAAAAAATGAATTTAAACTAACTGTAAGTTTTAAACAAATATTGTTTATATTTTCCTTTCAAATATGATCTTTAAGATTCTAAAAGCTTCAAGTTGATGGAGAGGAGAAAAATATTAATTTTTGGTTTTCACAAAATCAAACAAATGATAGATAGTTCTTTTTTTTATTATTTTATTTTTATTTTGAAATGAGATGCAAACTAAAAAAATAATTTAATTAATTAAACCTACCAAATGATTTTGTGAAAATGATTGTTAATGAGAAAAAGACGAAAACATAATCATAATTTAAACAAAAGTAAAAGTTGATAAAAATTAAGGTTTTCATTTAAATTAAGATTTCTATGTTCATCTCTCCCTCATTCAAATTTTATCAAATGTGAACAAATGTCATAGAAAAGATCCATCGTAATAAAAACTCCCAAATTATGAAGCTCGTCCATCAACATTAAAACTCTGTAGAAAGAAAAATGAAATGGAATTTAAATTTCATGAAACTCAAACCAAACAAAACAAGAGAATATAAACTCAAACCAACCTCGAAACAAAACAAACCAATACCAATCCTATCAAGTCAAAGGGAAACAAACGAAGAATCCAAGTAAAATTTTGAGGGACCCTAGATTTTGATTAAAGAAAAAGAAGGGGGTTGTTGGGGCCCAACAAATGATGACTTACTAGGTGAAGCAGTTATCTTTGACCTATTAAACTTTCATTATAGGGAAGAAGAATAAGACTTGGATATAATTTTAAGCTTCTTTGAAACAAATCCACTTTAATATTACACAATATTAAGACTAGCTCAGATTTATAGAAAATATCAGAAAAGAAGAAAATAATGATTTTACAAAGGATTATAACCTGAAGTTGTGTTTTAATCAAAGAGTCATGATGTTTATAAAAGGACTTCAATACCATTGACAGAGCCACTGCTACCAGCAGGCGTCCATAGCCTCGACATGGATGTCATTTAAACCACTCAAGTGCTTTAATCCCATCCAATAGTTGTATCCACATGATGTATACTTCCATAAAATTTAAAAACATCTTCTACCTCTCGACCCGACATTGCTTCATTGCCAGCAGGCCTGTTCAGTACCCCGACAAAGTTGTCTTGGTATCATGTGTACATTTACCCGTTGCCAGCAAGCCTATTCAGTACCCCGACGGGTTTACACACACTTCCCACACTTAAGTTCTTCAAACACTCTTATGCCACTTTTAAATAATAATACAATTATAGATTTATTGATGACAAAGAGAGTAGGGTGATACTGGAGGTTAATTGTAATGCATGTGAACAATTGATCATTTTTTTTTATTTGTTTTCAAAAATTGAAGTTTTATCATGGTTTAGAGATTTTAGATTTCGGTTAAGAAATCATCTAGAGAATGGGGAAACACTTAAAAGTGATCTTTTAAGAACAGGGACGGTGTAAAAAGTCTAAGGATAATCGTAATTCTCAAAGATCTCGACACATTTTAGGGGTAATACTGTGACAAAGACCATTTAGGATTTCATAGTACTCAACCGACTTACAAATCAATTATCTGAGCTGAACCTTAACATTAGAAACTATTTGAACTGTTTCAAATTTCTTTCAAAAACATAAGTATTGAAATGAATTCTTCCTTCAACAATCGCTCTTTGATAAAAACTATAATTATTCAAAAAGACAGACAAGAAGAAAGTTCAATCAAAGAAAGAAAAAAAAAACAAACACAGAACAAACTAAATCAGATTTTATTAATGGGATTCAAAATCAGAAGTATATCAAAACAAACAAAATCGAAATAGCAAAAGCACACTTTCAGAAACAATTTAGGCCAAAGATAAACCTGAACTTTAGGATCTACTAGCATCCCACTGTAAAATAAAGGAAGAACTAAATCATATAAAATATCATGTATGAGCAAATTCTTTTTTTAAGATAGTGATGCATAAGATGTTACTTTGACCAAGCATTATTATTAAAAATAAAAGAGACTAAAATAAAATAGAAAAATCCTTACTAATATGAGTGCAGTCCTACTCGTGGCACCTTGGGTCAGGGTTGAATTGATAGTTAAAATTTACTTATCTCTTTACTTTCCATTTAAAATTTTCATGATGATACTACATTTTTGAAAATAAATATTCAACAAAAAGAAGAGAGAAAAAGATTTAAAGTGGACTTCCCTGACAACATTCATATTATGGTTCTCTTGGTGTGCCCACTTGTGTTCATAACTGCATTATTACAAAAAAACACTGAGAAATAAAGCTAAAGGAAACCTACTCCTAAACCTACTCTAAACTACTAAATATATTAAAACGCTAAGTAAAATCGTATTTCCAGTGCAGCCACAAGAGCATCTTCAATCCTGCAAGGCATAGAAAATTGAAAATCAGAATAAAAGAATGTAGTATTTGCAGATACAAAAGAAATATGTCATGCTTACCTCCTATATATTCTTTTAAAAACAAAACAAGCACGAACTTACCATTTTTTTGAAACTTCTTGATGTATGAATCCTCCAACCATTTTGCAATCTTGTTGTGATATGGGTCATAATGGCATGGAAGAGTGTAAATAATTTTGGAAAACTTGTCAATATTATGGGGACCTGACATAACCATTAGGAAAGGCCTAAGTGCCCCATCCTCTTGACAATTCTCCAAGTGTTCATCCATTTCTTTACATGGAGGATCTAAGAAAATCATGTCATGCTTACTTTCTAAATATTTAGGTAGAAACAAAGCAAACACACCTTTATCTTTATTATGAAGATTTTTTAGATACGAATCTTCAAGCCGTTCTAAGATCCTTTCATAAAAATTAGGATGCAAACTATGACTTCGATGAAATGAATATATCAATGGGGAACACATCATAAGAGGATTCATGACATCAGTTAGATTATTGGTTTGAATGCTTCCTTTGATGATATTGATCATTTCAAAATGTGAAGCATAAACATTAAAATTCAAACTAATCAAAGAACAAATATGCAATGTAGAATATTTGATCTCCATAAGAATGAGTGCATTGTCCTTTTCAAAAATAAATCATGTAAAATCATCTTGCAACATGTCTTTTTTCCATGCGAGTGATGAAAGTGAAAGAACATCAAATCCGACTTCATAAATGTTATGTTTGGAATTAATTTCACCAAATCTTGGCATATCGAAAATATTTGATTGTGACGGAAAAGAGTAAGATACCGTGGGTAAAGTATCATGTCCACCAGAATCTAAGAAGAGATCAAGATATAAAGAGTAAAAGGAATCAGAAATGAACACATGAAAATAATCTCTTGAGCTATGATATTTAGTAATGATATTCTCAAGACATTCTTCTTCACTTTCCTTAAAACTTTCACTCTGTTTTGGTGATAAATTATTCAACATAATATGATCATCTAAATTTGTCTCCGGTATGATAGACAATTCAAAACTTTCATGACAAACATTTAATCTTTCCTATCGATAAGGTATGATTTGTGGATGAAGGTTTAAGGTTTCTTCTTCCAATTGCAGATCTACACCTTTAATCAGTTCCATTGGAATGTTAGAATTCTTAAGATCATTTTCATCACCTAAGTGTTCTTCAATAACTGAATTTAAGTACTGATTAGAGCAAGAGTTAGAAGAATATGGACGTTCACCTTGATCCAACATCAAATATTCTTCCATGATGGTCGAGGGATGAGTATACAATGATTCAGAGGAAAAACCAATTCGATTGTCAGTAAGAACCTTTTCAATAGGTTCTACCTCCCTCGCTTGTTCAAAATTTTCGGACGGATTCTTCTCATCTCACGAACAAAATTATTCTCGCAATTGAGTGATAGGATTTGTAACTAATTCATCATTCGCGATTGAATGTGACTGGATGAAAGGGACACAAGCATCATAGAGGAGATTTAGTACAAATGACATGTCATCAAGATTAAATTTACAAAGAACATGATGGATTCTTGTTGAAAAGCCTTCTGGAGATGAATTGTCATTGATTAGTAAAGTATGAAATTCTTCACATAATTGATTGTAATCATAGTTTTCAAAAGCATCTAAAAATTCCTCTACAAATTGAAACCAATCAATAATGTGATATGCTAGAAAAGACTCAAACCAATGTTTAATCCGACCCCTAATAGTAAAAGCGAACAATCTACATAAAACCTTTAAATTAGAAATATCATGATGGATGCATTTACACCAAAACTTGTTAAGATGGTCTTTTGCAGATACATCCCCCCCACCATCAAAGGTGAGTTTGGAAAACGAGAGACTGTTTCGTTGGGAATATCAAGTAATGAGAAGTGGAAAGCATGTTCCAACACAATGATTTGGGGAGCCATGGGAAATTAAATAAATTCAAAACAAAGACTCCTGAAAGGCCAGCTTGTTAGTCTGGCCTTCTTTCTAATGCATTTCAAGATGACACAAAAGAAGAATTTATAAATATGGAATTATGACAGGCCGAGGGGTAAAACATTTAATCATTAAACTTACTCGACCCTCCTTCTAGTTCCATTTGCTGACAGACGTAAATGACACACCATCAACTGGAAGGTCAAATCCAGACCGGGGTTGTCTAATTAACTCAAACCATTTGGTATGATTTGACCCAATGGCTTTAATAGCTCTATTAGCCAACTAAAGTCCTAAAAAAAGTAAAAGAAATAAACTAATCTAAAGTTATGATTTTAACAAATGATATATTACTTACTAATGTTTATTAAAAAGAAACGTGAATATACAAATGATTATAAACAATCTATATACAGTTTACAATGTTTACTTGAAATCTTGCAAAAATGAGTGTTCATAATAATGTTTCAAAATAAGATAATGTAAGAACATAAATCTTTTTGTTTTTTTTAATGTTTAAGGATTTTAAACTAATAAATACTAAGCAAATACAATTGAAACAATGACACAGAAACAATCAAAGTTAATTAATGCAATCACCGTCTCATTCATATATAAACAAATCTGAATAAAATAAAGCAATGCATCTACTAACCTCTCACTCATCAATAATACTAAGCTAAATTCATCTCTCTGTATTTGTATGAGCTCCTCTTAACCTATTTCAAGTGTAAACCTATGACAAAAGCAAGCATAATACTTCTTGAAGAAAATCAAGGAAGTGTTTCATATTCTGGATCAAGTTTATAACGATAGAAAGACAAATAATTATATATTTTGTGACCTTGAAATGTCCAATAACTAAAAATGAAAGAAATTCCAATTCTTAGGAATGGTGTTACCATCTATCTAGCATTAGATGTAAACTCGAAATACTTGAATAGATGACCAGTCAAAGATATAAACTAAACCAAAAGATAATGAACCATATAAATGAAAACATAACATGAAAAATTATATGCAGAACAGTCTAAAGCTAGTTCAATATAAATAAAGTTTCATATTCAAAAATTATATGATAAATAATATTAACATTGCACAATCTACAAAATCACAAAAGCCAAAGAGTAAACTGTTTTCTCATATAGTTTTAACAAAATACGTTCCTCATGTGGTCCACGAAGAATTTTTGGGATAATAGACTCTTAAAGATTGAAAAAATTGATATATAAATGATGGCAATTAACCATGTATTGATAAAACAGATTAAAGTTAATTTGAATCAATGCATAATCAATTATTCAAAGAATATGAATATATTATAATGAAAATAAAACCATTTTACTCACAGGACAAAATCCATTAAGTAACCTGGAATTCCATATTCTTTTTTGAAAATACTTGTCCATTCTCCCAAAGATTCCAACCATCTGTTACTCCATTTGAAAAGAAAAAAGGTTTACAAAAGAAATAATATACAAAAGAGAAAGGATAAAAATTCTCCTCTCAATTTACTGGATCCCCATGGCTCTGAACTTTCTCATATATTTATAAAATGAATAAATAGTCTGGGCGTCACTAATAATTTCTGCCACCTGAAATTTGTCTCGTAAAGAGGCACAAATATCTCTCAAATCGTGCATTTGTTTGGGAAAATGTCCCCTCGTAAGCTAAATGGGTCCATTTTGGAGATGGGTTTTCAACCGTTTCTTCAGATTCCTTATGGTTTGGCTGAAACAAGTGCCACAAAATCGTCTTTCTGTTCTTGAACGCATTTCCAAATCTTATTTGTTGTTACTCAAAAATTATTTGCAGCAATCCAATATTATTTTTGGATCAATTATCTTGAACGTATTTGGATAATAAAATCAATCCATGATCAGATCCATACCAAATAACTGATAATAGAAACCCGTGAATAAAAAAGAAACCTAAATTAATAATCTAAAAATTGTGAATAAAACAAAATCTAGAACAATAAAATAAAAAATAAATTTAAACTAACTATAAGTTCTAAACAAATATTGTTTATATTTTCCTTTCAAATATGATCTTTAAAATTCTAGAAGCTTCAAGTTGATGGAGAGGAAAAAAATATTAATTTTGGGTTTTCACAAAATCAAACAAATGATAGATAATTCTTTTTATTATTATTCTATTTTTATTTTGAAATGAGATGCAAACTAAAAAATAATTTGATTAATTAAACCTACCAAATGATTTTGTGAAAATGATTGTTAATGAGCAAAAGACAAAAACACAATCATAATTTAAACGAAAGTAAAAGTTGATAAAAATCAAGGTTTTCGTTTAAAGTAAGATTTCTATGTTTGTCTCTCCCTCATTCAAATTTTATCAAATGTGAACAAATGTCTTAGAAAAGATGTGTCGTAATAAAATCTCCCAAATTATGAAGCTCGTCCATCAACATTAAAACTTTGTAGAAAGAAAAATGAAATGGAATTTAAATTTCATGAAACTCAAACCAAACGAATGAAAATAATATAAACTCAAACCAACCTTGAAACAAAACAAATCAATAACAATCCAATCAAGTCAAAGGGAAACAAACTAAGAATCCAAGTAAAATTTCGAGGGACCCTAGATTTTGATTAAAGAAAAAGAAGGGGGTTGTTGGGGCCCAACAACAGGTAATGTATCTCTAAAAGAAATAGGAAACATCTTGTCAAGAAGAAGGTAATGAGGTCTTGTCGATTCCCTTACCCTTTTCTTTGACCTGTTCTTCTCCTCTTAGGAAGTTGACCTTAGCTATTGGAATCAATGCTTTATTACTAAACCGAATTACTCATGATTGTGGCAACCCTATAGCCATTGTGATAGTCCCTTATGTAACATCGACATGCAATCCACGCACAATCGAACTTGCTCCATCTAGATTCCGAGAAAACTCAAGGGCGATGACATTATCAAATCCCTGCAGTTTCTCAAAGAAGGTCACCCAACCTACATCCCAAAATATTTGATAGGCTTCCAGATGGCTATGCATCAAATCGAGCGACTCAGGCTCATGACGAATGATTGATACTCCCATTGTGGATAGTCAGTTTCTTACTAGATTTCTATATGTAGATTTTCAGCAGGGCGAGTTGTAGGAATAAACATGCATTCCTAGCTAGGAGAGATTGATAAATTCTGAAAGTTGACAGTATGGTGGTTTTATGCCATAATTGATATTAATGGCAAATAGTGGGAATGTTGTGTCATCATGGAGAGGTGGCATGATGTGATGGGTGGAATGGAAAAGGTAATAAATATGACACATGGTAAGATGACGTGTCCCCCCCAATTAATGGTTGAATCCATCCTTGACAAAGGTGGAAGGATTGATGGAGGCAATCAAAATGTAACTTCAAAAGTTTAAAAGTATGCAAATGAATGGAAAGGACATGCCTGTCGGGCATAGATGATTTTAGGGGCTAAATTTCGCTCATGGGCTAATTTTCTATGGTTTTTCCAAAAATGAGATTCACTATTTTAAAAATGATTCGCCCAAATTCTATAGGATAAAATTATTTTACCTTAAAAATCATCAAAATTTTATAAAAACTATATAAAATCCTTAGAAATTTGAATATTTTTACAAGAATATCGCTAAACATTTATAGTAGGCATATGAAGGATTAGTAAGATTCGCCAAGGTTTCTAAATTTTAAAATAAATTTCCA